>PGWS01022826.1:0-10004 GCA_002896235.1 Cicer reticulatum | reverse complement strand
TCTATGGTTTTCAAATTCCACAGAAACAAATTCAAACATACTTCACATTCAGACCATAATTCACAACAACCACACCAATTAACAAACATCGAGTACGAACACACCAAATACAACGAACACAAATCACGCAAACATAACACCCAGATACATCAATTTCATTTACTCATAATCATACACAATGACATTCAAATTCATTTACCACGAAACATTCATCATTATAAACAAAACCTAACTCTAAGGTTTTACCCATAACGCCCTAGTTTCGTTTTTTCCCCAAATCGATACATTTAACCCTAAACAAATTCCTTCCCCACACAACCACAGATAAGTCCCTAATGCAAACTAGAAGTTTGGAAGGAGCCCTTACCTCAACGTTAGCTTTATCGTGCGTTTCCGGTACCGCGAGAAATTCCGGTAAAATCTCCGCTCGCAACGCCGCTTCCAAATTAGTTCACTAGCACCGTAGCGTGGTGGTGAGCAACTTTCCCTTCTATCTCTTCGAGAAATGAGGTTTGGATCTAGGAGAAACGGAGGGTTTGTGTTTGGATCTCAAAACCGTTTTTCTTCGTTTTCGAATCAAAGAGGAAGAGTGGAGTTGCGAAAACCTTGATCTAACTCTCACCCAACCTTGGGTCACTAGCTTTGAAGAAAAGGAAGCGTCGAAAACGAAAAATGGGAGGAGGAGGAAAATTGGTCTCACAGTTAACAGAGGAAGAAGACGAGGGATTTTGTTTTCCTTCCTTTTTCCTTTCTTCTATTCTCTTTCCTTTTCTATTTCCTTTCCTTCTTTTCTATTTCCTTTCCTTTCTTTTCTATTTCCTTTTCCTTTCCCCTCAATCAAACATATATACATAAATATATATATATAATTAATATAACTTAACAAATATCTCAAAATCTAGATATTTATTAAATTACCGTTTCACCCGAAACGCCTTAAATTAACCGTAAAGTATTTTCCGCAGTTAAATTCAATTTATTTATCGACGAGAAATCTCTAATTGGCATCGAAATACCTTTTTTGATTATAAAACTCCAAAATATTTATTAACTTTGGGCTTAAAAGCCTCCGAGCCAAAAATCCAAAATATACCAAAAATACATAAAAGGGTACTTTAAAATTAATGGGTCTTACAAGATACTTGATCTTTTTATACCAATTGTGTTGTGTGTTTGATGGATGAATAGCTTGATGTCTTTTATAGAGGTCTTATGATGATCTTTCCATGTGCAAGCTTTTTTATGACTGTTGGAGACTTGATAAAAAAGTCAAAGGTCTTTGATCATAATTACAGAACTGCCATCCAGCTGTCCTTGGACAGACTCAGTCCATCATCGAGCAGGAGGATCAACCTTCTTGGAACTTGGTCTTGAGCTTTCTTTTTCTTTGAATGGCTAAGTCATTTTCTTTTAATGGCTAAGTCATTTCTTTGAAGGCTATTGACTATGTGGACTACAATCTTTCTAAACTTTGAATGGCTAAGTCATTTTCACCTTTTGAGAGTGACGTTGACAAGAGAGAGCTATCCTCTAGCACATGGGTCAAGGCTCCTTCCTTCAAGACATGTGAAGGCTTCTATTTTTGGCTTGTTTGTTGTTGCCTTTCTGTAGCTTGACTTCATATAGCTTTTTCAATCATACAAGAATGATATATAGGTCTGCTAATAGCCTTTGCACATGATAGGGTGAGTTGCTTTCAACATTTGGGAAGGATGTGGACTTTATAGAACCGTCCTCCAACCTAGTATTGTCATCCTCTTACATAGTACCGATTATCCTCGTACCTATTATTTTTCCTTCTGACTTCTTTATTTCAAATGCTTTATTTATTCATTCTTTAATACTATTTTGCCTTTCTTTAATGAATAAAAAACATTTGTTTTGGTGAGGATGAGTAATATGCAGATTTGAAGTTTCATCCTCTTACGAGGACATCCTCTTGAGTTCCAATCCTCTAGATTTGAATCAGAATTTTCTCTTTTATGTCTTAATGATTAATAACCTGTTTTCTTATATGAATTCACTCAAAAGCATAAATTAGTCATTAACCATAATCATAATCCTTTAAATAATTTTGTTATCAATAAAATCATTTAAGAGAGATTTTGTCTCCATAATCTCTCCCTTTTTAATGATGACAAAATTCTTTAGATTATGATTTTAAATATGAGAAAAATAATTATGAGATAGAAGTTTGTGAGATTAGATGTTTATGCTCCCCCTAAATTATATGTGTAATATTTTTAAATTTTTAAAAGATTACTACCCCTGAACATATGCTAAATATTTTTAACAAAAGATGTGAACCAAAAAGAGAGTTCATATTAATGAAACTGATATTGCAAAAGATGGTTCGAAACAACATAAATATAAACAGGCATTAACATAAAAAAGACTAGAGGTTCATAATCTATTTCCCCCTAAATTGATCAGCAACAAAAAGGTATAATCATAAAGCTACCCAAAGGAGGATGACTCGTCAGACGAGGATGATGGAGAAGGAACATGAACAACAGAGGAAGGTTGGGCTAGTAGCTTAGGAGGATGATATCCAAGAGCAACAGTTGAAACCAAATGTGTAGTAACGCAGTCAAGGATGAGACCAAAATGAGCAATTGTGTTCTAGAAGGTATTGAAACTTTGAAGAAGTTTCTTTTGATCTTTCCTAATGGTATTGAGAAGTTTATCTGCTTGTGATTTGTCCTTTCCTCGGTCCTCTTACATGAGTTCGATTCCTTAGGTTTTATCATTGACACTAAAACTTTGTGTTTTGAGAACTCCCAGCTTTATCCTTTGAGGCAGCATAAAAAGTCCTTACCAGACGAGGATACTGGGGTTCGTTTACGTGTATAAATGAGGTCTATCCTAGTTGATCAAACATGTCCTCCACGTCAAAACCACCTTATTTTAAATCAGCAAGGTCAATGATTTTTCCATTGACCACAGGTTTGTTCTGTCATTTTGAAACATAGTGGGTTTCCAAGATCGAGGAATCAAAAAGTTTGGCAATTGCATAAATTTTTGAAGAGGAGGATGGTAATTTTTGTGAAGGTGGTTTGGCCTTTATAGGTGTTGAAGATTTAGAGGAGATTTTTGAGAGAGGTGGTTGTGGTGTAGGTTCTAGAGATAAAGTTTTTTTTGAATCATCAGAGTTGACAACATAGATTGTGTTGTCTTGAGGAAACTCCTTTTTAGATGAAACAACTCCAGACATGATCATGGAGGATCGTCTTATGGGAGCGGAAGAGGATGAGGTTTTTGTGGTTTTAGGAGAAGATGAAGGTGAAGGAGTATTTCAGATTGTAATAGAGGAGGGATAACATTTTACGGTTCATGATGAATGGATTATTGATGACCCTCTTTGTGACTATCTGATTCAGTGCTACAGTAATAGTCTAGTGAGTCTTCTGAGGTTTGAGCAGTAAATTTGCATTTTGCACATACTTTGGTGCGAGCCATTTGTGAATACTGATGATTGATAGTTTTTCCAGATGGTGAAGGTTGATGAAGAAGAAAGAAAAAGGGAGAGAAGATTTAAGTAGAGGAAGATGGAAGTTGAACGGGAGTAACCGTTTGGAGAAGGGATGAGTTAATCCAGCCGTTACCCTAGAAAGTTAGGGTGATGATGATGAGATAGGCTAGGGTCGTGGAGCTGGTGTTGCATTTAATGCACATTGCGAATCAAGGAGGCGGCGCCACATGTGCTAATAAATGAAGGGTGGCACATGCGTTTTCTTGTTTGACGTGACAAGAGGAAGTTACACCAAAAATGGACACTGTGTCCTCTGGTGTTTATGGCCATCCTCGCAGCTTTGATGTTTTAAAAAGATTTGTTTATATAAATAAAAAAAAGATCTTTTTTGCAGGATTTTATTAAACACAATAATCACAATTAGAAAAAATATAACACTAATGCATAAAGGAAATTAATTTAAATAGTTTTCGGCAAATTAATTATTGAGAGTTTCTCCAATATGTTTTTGAACCGATCCTCTTGGAGAGGTTTGGCGAAAATATCTGCCAACTGATTTTTCAGTGTCAATAAAAATTATTCTATATCCCCTTTTGGAACATGGTCTCTTATAAAATGATGTTTAATTTCAATGTGTTTAGATCTAGAATGTTGAATGAGATTTTTTGAAAGATTTATTGCACTAGTATTATCACAGAGGATGAGAATTTTTTCGTACCTTACAGAGTAATCCTCTAGTTGATTTTTTATCCATAGTAGTTGTGAGCAGCATTGTGCAGTTGATACATATTCAACCTCTGTAGTTGAAAGAGCAATGGTGCATTGTTTTTTGCATGACCAACTTATTAGAGATTTTCCAAGAAATTGGCAAGCTCCACTTGTGCTCTTCCTTTCAACTTTGTCTCCCGAATAATCGCATCACAATAAGCTATGAGATCAAGATTTGAACATTTGTTGTACCAAATTCACAGATTGATTGTGCCAACAAGATATCTCAAAATCCTCTTTATTGCTGTGAGATGAGATTCTTTAGGGGAGGATTGAAATCCTACACAAAGACCCTACTGCAAAGACTATGTCAGGTCTACTAGATGTTAAGTATAACAAAGATCCAATCATTCCTCTTGTACTCTTTTATCAGATATTGGAGTTCCTTCATCATCTTTGTGAAGTATGGAGGATGGGTGCATAGGAGTTCCCATACTCTTGGCTGAACTCATGTTATATTTGTTGAGTAGATCCTTGGTGTATTTTTCATGAGATATAAATATCCCGTCCTCTAGTTGTTAAATTTGCAAATCACTTTGCATGAGGTTGGAAAATCATTACACATCTTTTCATTTGTGGATCCAAATATTATGTCATCACATATATTTGAACAATCAACAGATCCTCGTTAAGATTTTTCTTGGAAAGAGTGGTATCATCTGTCCTCTTATGAATCCATTTTCTTTAAGAAAAGAGTTTAACCTCTCGTACCAAGCTCGAAGAGCTTGCTTTAATCCATAAAGAGCTTAAGAAAGTTTGAACACATGATTTGGCTTTTCTTCATCCTCAAAGCCAGGAGGTTGTTTAACATATACCTCCTCATTTAGAAAACCATTCAAAAAGGCACTTTTGACATCCATTTGGAATAGTTTGATACCTTTATGAGTGGCATATGCTAAGAGTATTCTTATTGCTTCAAGCCTTGCTACGGGTGCAAATGTTTCATCATAATCAATTCCTTCTTGTTGGTTGTAACCTTGTACCACTAATCTTGCTTTATTTCTAATGACTTCACCATCCTCATTTAGTTTATTTTTGAATATCCATTTCGTTCCAATAATGGATTTTTCTAGAGGATGGGGCACAAGATTCCACACTTTGTTTCTTTCAAACTGAGAAAGCTCCTCCATCATAGCTTCAATCCATGATTTGTCACCAATTGCTTGATCAATTGTTTTGGGTTCAACTTTTGATATCATGGCCATGTTGATAGTATTTTCCCTTAAAGAATTTCTGGGTTCTCACACCATCAGCAGTATTTCCAATGATTAGATCAAGAGAGATGAATGTGTGACAGTTTTCCATCCTCTTGGAGGTTGCTGGAGAGGATGGACCATAATCATCCTCTTCTTTGGACCATAATCATCCTGCTTCGTTTGACTGGGATAGCTTGAGAGGATGAATGTTCATCTTCTTCATATTTATCCATATTTTCTAAATACACAAGTCATCAAACTCATCAAAAATAACATGCATTGGATTCCTCCACAGTTTGATCCTAAGATATATATTCTATAACCTTAACGTTGTGGAGTTATCAGAGAAAAATACCTTTATCACGATTTTGGGTCAACTTTCCCAAATTTTTCTTTATTTAGAATGTAACAATTACATCCAAATATATGAAAATATGAGATATTGTTTTTTTCGGCCTCTTCCCATAGTTCATATGGAGTTTTGTTCAAAATATTTTTAGTGGATGCATGATTTGAAACATAGCAAGCAGTGTTAATAGCTTCGGGCCAAAAGTATTTTTCAATGTTGGCTTCATTTAAAGTGGTTCTAGCCATTCTTGTAAAGTTCTATTTTTCCTTTCAACAACTCCATTTTCTTCAAAAAGATTTTTAAAGGATTCATTTTTGAATTCACCTCCATGGTCACTTCTCACCAAAACAATTTTTGAACCTTTTTCATTTTTAATCTTTTTGCAAAAATGGCGGAATGCCTCAAAAGCTTCATTCTCGTGTTTTAAAAATAAAACCCATGTAAAACGAGAAAAATCATCAACAATTACAAAATCATATCTTTTTCCACTAAGACTTGGAGTTTTTATAGGACCAAAAAGGTCAATGTGAATAAGTTCAAGAGGATGATTTGTTGAAATAATATTTTTTGAGTGAAAGCTACTTTTAACTTGTTTTTCTTCAATACAAGCTTCACACACTTTGTCTTTCTCAAAATTAGTTTTTGGAAGACCTTTAACCAATTCTAACTTTGATAAATTAGAAATAGTTTTTAAGCTTGTATGACCAACTCTTTTGTCGCCAAATCCGCAATATGCTTTATCAATGGATACAAAACAAGATTCAGTAGGTAAATCATCCAAATATAGTTCATATAAATCTATTTGCTAAAACCGGAGAAGAAAGCTCCTACCGAGGATGAATGCTTAACCTCACATAGATAGGCTTAAAAATAACTTCAAATCCACTATCACATAAATTGACTTAATGTTAGTAAGTATGTTTTAAACCATCACATAACTGAAACATTTTCAATTTTTGACTGAGGTTATTTTTACCAATAATACCGTTACCTTTATTTGAGCTTTATCATTGTTACCAAATTATGACTGATCCCTCCATTCCTTATATCTCCAAGGAAATAAATCAAATGCTTATCCCATGTCATATGCCTTGAGCAGCCACTGTCCAAGTACCAAAGCTTTCTTTTGTTGATCAGAGGATGCTCCTATGTTAGAGTTTAAAAGTAACTTAGGTACCCATATAGCATTGGGTCCTTGTTGGTTAGTTTTTCCTCTTGTGAAGATTTTCTTTTTGTGACAATAAATAGAATCATGATGCCCATATTTACCACAAAATGAATATCTTTTCTTTATGTTGTCAGCTTTCTTCTTAGCATGACAATTTTTGAAAGTATGCCCAAGTCTTTTGCAAAAAGTGCACTTTGACCTATCCTCTTGTTTTTTTGGCAAGAAAAAATTTTCATACAGTTTTTATTTTTGAGAACTTTTAAATCCAATACCAGCTTTGTCAAAGATTCCAGATTGAGATCCCATTATCTTTTGAAATGTTTCAGTAGATTTAACAAAGTTGGTGATATCATTTTTTAGTTCTTCAACCTCTATTTTTCCTTTTCTGTGTCCTCTTCTGGAGGATGAATTCTGACATTCTTTTTGTTTAAATTTTTTTGTTGCTCAGATAGTTTATCATGAGACAACTGCAAATCTAAAATGATTTTTTTTCATATTTTTCTTTCTTAGCTTGAAGCTCCTCATTGAGTTTCTTTATTTCATAAAGTTGATTTTTGATAAAACCACATTTATGAATAAAGTGTTTGAATCATTTAAAAAGATTGTCCAAATTCAATTTTCTAACTATTCACAAGAAGGACATAGTTTCTGAAATGCTTACCTTTTAGTTTCTGATTTTTGCCATGAGGCAGTAGGTTGGCCTCTTCCTTCCCTTTTCTTGCTCAGAGGATGGACTCATCACTGTCATCCCAAGTAATCATCATGAATTTGTTTTTGTAGGGAAATCTTCTTGAGTTCCTTTTGTTGAGAGGACACTCAATTTTATAGTGTCCCATCTTGTTACATCCAAAACAAGTAAATCTCGACTTTTGTCCGTTTTTTTCTTTTTGAAGAGATCTTCTATCTTGTCCTCTTCGATTTAATCATCCTCTGAATTCTTGTGAAATCAGAGCGAGTTTATCCTCTTCCTCAGGTAGAGGATACTCTGAGCTTTCCTTTTTCATTACATCTTCAGTCTTCTTAGGGATGAACTTTCTATTTGACTGGTTTTTAGAGCAAACCGTTTTTTTCCTTTTCTGCTGGTTGTCAGCAATTTAAACAGCAGTAATGGTTCATGCAGCTCTTGAGTTCCAACTAAATTGTCCAATTTCATGTTGGTCAAGTCTCTGCTTCTGTAATGCATCACCATTAGCCTCAATTCTTGGTAAATCCTTAGGATTTTTCTTATCCTTTCTGAACTGAGCATACCTTTCCAAGAGATCTCAAGTGTTAATATATGTGCTTAACCTTGAGACATTTCATCAATGGTTTCCTCCTCTTCATTTCGATTAGTTCGAAAGCTCTACTTCCCATTCAATCCTCGCTTCTTTGACGTGACTCGAGATGTGTTCGTGATGATCCTGTGAGTGTGTCCCATAGCTCCTGGCGTTTTTGCACTCTCAACCCCTCTATCTACCTCTTTCCGTACTCAAAAGCACACATTAGAAAATAAATGATGGGACTTAGAGTTTAGGAGTACCTTTGCATGTTTCTTCTGCCGTCCACTGTGCTTTGAGGGTTCTCATCGGAGGTTGCGTCTGTGTTGTTGGTTCTGATGACGTGATCCCCATTTTCAACCGCATACCACATGTTGTTGTCTTGTGATATGAGAAATAGTCTCATCTTACCTTTCCACTGGTAGTAATATGTTCCATCAAAATAGGGAGGTCAGCTGAACGATCCTCCTTCAGGAATATACTTAGCTTTTGACATTTTTCCTTTGGATCTTTTTCTCTTACACGGTTAGATGTATTTTTCTAGAGAACCTTGCTCTAATACCAATTGATGTAGCTAAATATCACTAGAAGGGGGGTTGAATAGGGATTTTTCCGTTTAAAAATAATTTTCTCTTGTTTAAAAAACTATCCTCTTAGAGAGGATGCTAACTCGAGTAAGGTTATTTAAACCTTTAAATTTGAGCTGAGCAAAAGAAAGAGTAAATGTAAAGAATGACACACACAATTTTTATACTAGTCCACCCAATGAAGGCTACGTCCAATTCTCAAATACTTGTGAGATTTTACTAATGTTCAAACTGATCGAACCTCTCATAGAGGATTGATTACACTTTGTGTATTCTTTTACTTCACCAAGCTTACAATCTAGTCCAAATATCCAAGTGTAACTCACTTAGGAAATTACAAAGTCATATGAATAAGATAATTTCTCTTTCTTAAATACTTTCTAAAAGAATATTTCAAAGATCTAATGTAAAATTACAGAAAGTATGAAAGAGAGGATGTATATTGCTCTTGATAGATTTTGAGGTACTTGATCTTTTATGCAATGTATGTGTGTTTGATGATGAATAGCTTGTGTCTTTATAGAGGTCTTATGAGATCTTCCATGTGGCAAGCTTTCTATGGACCGTTGGAGACATGATAAAAAAGTCCAAGGTCTGGATCATAATTACCAAAAAACAGCCATCCAGTTGTCCTGGGACAAACTCAGCCATCCTCGAGCAGGAGGATCAACCTTCTTGGAACTTGGTCTTGAGCTTTCTTTTTCTTTCTCATTCTTCACACATGTAATACTATATCTTTGACTATGTGGACTACAACATCTGAGAGTGATTTTCACCTTTTGAGAGTGATTTGACAAGAGAGAGCTATCCTCTGCACGTGGGTTGATCATAGTCATTTGAGCACATGTTTTAACTTTTTAGTTTGGTATTTTAAAAGCTCTTTAATAGCTTAGATTAATATTTTTAGCTTGTTTCTAAACTTTGGTCGAATTTGAATTAATAATTTTATTATTTGCATTTTAATTTTATTATTATATTTTGACTCTTTCTTCGCTGTAGTCATAACTGAGCTCTGAATATCGGATTGGCACATATGAGCATGCGTTGGAAAGATACAAATCTGAGCTACAACGTTTGGTTGGAGGAAAGACCAATACCAAACTTTATTGGGCCGAAATGCAAATTTGCTAATCAGGATATTTGTTAATATTTTAATTAGCGGGTCACTTGTTTTTTAAACCTAAACCCTAAAGTCCAATAACAAGTAC
>PGWS01022818.1:0-10213 GCA_002896235.1 Cicer reticulatum | reverse complement strand
TGTGAGGAATGGACTAGTCCGAGTTGGGTGAACCAATATAATTTTTGTGTGTGATCTTTCTATCCTTTATCTTTAATTATTTGCACACATAAATCACACTTCATTATAAACTAATTTGTTTTATTTACTTCTAACATACCTAGAATATTTTGGACATTCTATTTCAACCAATATTGATCTTGAGTTAATTTAAATTAAGCACATAAATAAAAAAATTACACATTTCTATTCACACATTTCATACCCCCCCCCCCATTTCTTATGATTGACATTGCTACTTCATTAACAACAAGATATCTTCATGATTCCCATATCGTCAAGGAGAACAATTACCATGGTGCCCCCTAATCTTGGCGGTCTATTGTAAAAGCAGCGAAGGTTCTCAAACCCGATTATACTACAAGAGTGGGAAGAGGTGATATTTCTCTTTGGTATGATGAGTGGCTCCTACACAGGAGAATCTGTGATCGAATATCTCTGGCGGAGGGACATGATATTGACCTGCATGATGATGATGTATATATGTCACTACGATAACTCGAACTTTGATGTTGTTTCCATTCATCTTCCCTTAGAAATTAAGATGAAGATGGAAAGTATGTTTGTTAATGAGGATTCAGGTGATATTCTCATTTGGGGTTCGTCTATGTCAAGTATCTACACAACCAAATCGATTTTACTATTGGTTAACATTGAGGTATAATCCCTTACAAATTCAAGATATTATCTAGTTGTAGATTTGGAAACTGAAATCACTTGAGAATATTTGTCATTTAGTGTGTATTATTATGCATAGAAAGTTACCTATCAACCATACATGTAGTACGTAAATAATGTTTTGGTATGTAAATAAGTTACCTATCAATCATACTTGGATCCTGGTATACAAATGATATAAATAATTTAACTACATACTAGACATGACTAGTTTATGGATCGTGGTTGGTGGCACATAAAGGGTTCGTGTTGGTCATTATTGCTCGTGACTTAATTAGTTGGTGGACATCGATTGTGGCTTACATCGGTGGTGGATAATATTTTTCAACATCGTTGTGCATAATTCTAGCTAGGGACAATTCTATAAATGTATCAAATAGGGGAAAATTTTTGTCGTCGATAATTACTCATGTAACAAGATATAGTTAAAAGTGAGCCAAAGAAAATTGGTGTCTTTGATTTCAATGTTTTATCTAATATATTAATTTCCTTCAACCGATTTTTGTTTATATTTTACTACGGAGAAAAGTAGCATATTATAAAATTAAATTACAACATTGTTTTTTACAAAAGCATTAAATAAAAATACCACACTATGCATGTATGTTGATGTTTGGCTAATAAAAATTAATTTATTATGGAAAATCTAATAAAATCTATGTTTATAGGGATGTTTTTGCTACCAGTCTGATTACAGATATTTGCTTTTGCCCAGTAATACAACCTGACGTGTTTTTGATGGAAGGACAACCCTACAATATATCGATGATCTGTTTTGAAACATTAGTAAGTTGGATTGATACGCAATTGAGATAAATTGAAATTTAATTCAACAACAAAAAATATATCACACGCCAAAAATGTATTTTATAGCGCGCCTTTTTACGCAGCGTTTATTAATACAAGCGTTGTTGTAAATATATTTTAAAAAATTAACGGAGGATATAAAGCGCTTTTTTGACAGCGCTGTGAAAAAAACTTGTTGTTAGGTCCAATAGCGCTTGCCCATAATGTTTACAAGGCTTTTCGCGCTTAGTACACAAGCGTTTGTAAAACGAAGCGCCCTCACATAATGTTTTACAGCGCTTTTTGGAGCGCTTTAAAAACAAGCGTTGTAAAATATAGCGTCCCACCTGATGTTACATAGCTTTTACAACGCCCTTTTGGACAACGCGTAAAAGACTTGAAGACTTGCGCTTTCAAATATTAAATACCTAATAGGCGCTTTTTTACAAGCGCTGTTAAAATCATTCACTTTAAATCAAAAATACATTTACTTTAAATAAATAAAAACAAATTTGGAAACAAATTTACGAACCCACATCTCCTCTACTCTGGGAACCCTCCTTCCTCTTACGTATGTGCGACCATCTACTACATTCTCTCCTTTATAACCAATTGGATACATTGTCTCAGCGTACTGTATTTATTAATTCTGTGTCACGAAAACTAATAAATTGTTACATAATAAATCATATCAAATCTTTTATTTTCTGAATTTTGTTGATCTGTTCTGTTTTTAAAATTCTTCTGTTTTGAAATTGTTACATAATAATGGGAACCTTGGTTTCCATTTTCCAATATTAGATATGTGTACTATATATTGGTATAATGTTACCAGTAGCTTATTATTTTTGTAACTGCATTTATATAGGTCATATAATATGGACCGAAAATGGATGTCTGCCAATCGATTGTCAAAAGAGTATCAAAATGGAGTGAAGGAGTTTGTTGAGTTTGCAGTGAAGAATGCAAAAGATCCAAATAGAGTCGTTTGTCCTTGTTTAAAATGTTGTTTTGGAAAACGCGTTAGAGAAGATGAATTGGAAGGACATTTAGTATGGAATGGAATTGATCAAACCTATACATGTTGGATAAGACATGGTGAGAAAAAAAAGGAAACATTAATTTTGAGAAAGGTTCGACATATGCTTCAACTGATTTCGACACAGATACATATGAGCGGACCGAGTGAGGAGGATTGCAAAAGCAGTTGAAGAAGATCTTTGGATTGTCCTAAAATGTTTGAGAGTTTGTTGAGGTGATGCAGAGAAAACATTATATAATGGTTGTACAAATTCCACAAGACTGATCGGCGATATTAAAGTTGTACAACTTAAAGCGAGTACATGCATGGTCTGATAAAAAGCTTCACAAATTATTAACACTCTTAAAAGATATGTTGCAGATGATAATGAATTTCCCAGTCGAACCTATGAGGCTAAATGGATTTCTGTGCTCTATTGGCATGAGTTACGAAGAGATTCATGTGTTCCTAACGATTGCATTTATTCGAAACGAATATGGAATTTACTAAAGGTGTTTCCGAAATGTAATGTCTTGATATTAAGAAGAAGGAATCTACTCCAGCAAAAGTCGCTGTGGATCTTTCCTATATACCAGATTGCGCATGTATCGCAGTGAATGAAGATTCAATAAACGGTACTTGAGCATGGACATGCAGATGAAAGATATTAAGAGATGGAAAGTTATCGACACCCTTGCAGATTCTCTCATAAATGGCAAAAATTGATCACCGAGTATCCTGAATTCGGCAATAGATCAAGAAATCTATGACTGCACTATTCTACTATTGGAATTGAATCCATGGTCTTTCAAAGCATCTTCACACGCACGTGGCATGTGATTTTTTGATTTATACCTACCTCCATGTTTATGTATGAAGCGTAAGTTTATGATGTTGTCTCTGTTAACTTCTGGACCCAAACAACCGGGAATTGATATCGACGCTATACTTTGACTCCTTTAATTGATGATTTAAAAATTATGTGGGAGACAAGTGGAAGTTTATGAATGGGTATAAGAAAGAATGTTTCAATTTGAGGCTATGTTGTCGGGCACAATTAATGATTTTCCAGTATATGGTAATTTATAGGATATAGCATTAAAAGGTTAGTGTGCATGTCCTATATGGTGGCAAGAGAGTACAAATGGATGCGGTTGAAACAATTGTAAGAAAAATGTATTTCTTGGAACATCATAGATTTTTACCTTTATAGTCGTCAGTATCGTGGGTGGAGAAGAATGCATTCAATGGGAAATCAGAGGGAAGGTTAAAGCTCCTTTAAGCACCGACTAGATATCAAATACTTGAAAAAAGTACAAGGTTTGACCAATACAAGTGGCAAACCTTTTGCGGGAGAGCTGGTCAAACTGGGGTGGATGAAGAAAAAGTTCAATTTCTTGGAATGCCATATTGGAAGTCATTGATATATAAGACATTTCCTCCGATGTGAATGCAGATTTAAGAAAATAATGTATTTGATAGTGTTATTGGTACGTACTCATGTTCCAGGAAAGTCTAAAGATGACATCAATGCAAGATTGGACGTGCGGTCAATAGGGGAATAAGAAATGAATTGGGTCCTGTAAAGAAAAAATCGCACATATCTACCTAAGCAGCCGCCTCATACTCTATCTAGAAAGGAAAGAATTTTTATGTAAAATTTCTACACGAAGTTAAAGTTCCAGAGGATACTCTTCAAACATTAAAATTTAGTTTGTATGAAAGACCTCAAGTAAAAAGGTTTGAAGACCCATGATTGTCATATTCTAATGGAGCCATTGCCTACCAATATAGGTATACATTCCATTTACCTGAAAAAGTTCGACGAGCCTTAAACTAGATTATGTTCTTCTTCAGGGAAATTTGTAGTAAAGTGATCGATCTCAGAAATTACCGACATTGCAGAGGGAAATTGTTGTCTTTTTGTGTGAGCTTGAATGTATTTGCCACCATTGGTTTTTTGATATAATGGTTCACCTTACTGTTCATCTCGTTAAGGAGACACAACTTTATGGGCCAACTTATATGAGATGGATGTATCCGATAGAAACGATATATAAAAATATTAAAAGGGTACATAAAAAGTAGAAGTTGACCAGAAGGTTGTATTTATGAACGAGTCACATTGTCGAAGAAGCTGCTGAATTTGTAACTGAATATTTGTTCAATGTTGAATCCAATAGGACTTCCCGTGTGCTCGTCATTTGAAGAATATCAGTGAGAAGAGATAATTGGTAGAGGAGATCTAATGACTATATCAGGGGACATAATGTGGAGTAGGCGACAATTGTATTATTGGACAATGATGGATGGGGTCAACGTATATTACAATACACATGGATTTCAGTTATCAGTTTTTGAACATCTATAAGGAATCAAAAGTTGGATAACGCGAGAGCTCACATCGAATTTTATAACATGGTAAATAACACATAAAGTCAAAGTTTGATATAACCCCTAAATCAAGTCCATAATGATTGAGGTGTCAGCTAAATGGTCGAGCTTTACCACTGTTATTTCTTACACTAGGTTATGTAATTAACCGCTACATAATTCTTATACCAAAGAAAGTAAGATGATCTATCACTATGCAAAATAGCGGTATCACTCTTCGTAGCTGAAGCGCATGCCATGTCTCAAGTGCAAAAGTACAAAAATCACCAATATATGCAAAGCTATCATATTTTGGGGTTAGTCGAGCGCATATGGGAGTTAACTACATCAATGGTTAAGGTCTTCCCATATTGCGTTTGCAAATGGGTCGATTAATAATAAATGAGCGTTCGGATTGATGAGTTAGTGTTCTTGCTTGTCGATTTAATAGGGTGGTGATACAAAGACGAGCCTTTTATTTTCGTGTCGCAAGGCTCAACAAGTATATTTATGTCACTGATCTTGCTGATGATAAATGGTTTGTTGTCCTATCGACGAATAAAATAAGTGATGTAACATAATGATGAAGATGTTGGTAATTGATCTTTAATTATGCAGCATCCACAAACCACATGAAATTGATCAACAGATGATGGTTTATATCTTAGAGATATCATGATGACCGGGAATTTGGATTAATCCATCATTTCGTATCGTTAATGGGTAAAACAAATGTGAATCCCACCAGGAAAAGAAAGAAGGGCATCTTAATGTTACATGTTTAATTGTCTTTATATAAGCCATGCTAATCTGACTGAGTTCGTGTAACTTAATTGTTTGATCTACCAAAATTGAGCATTTTAGTATATTTACTTGACTGTATTTTGATTTTCATTACTGCGTATATTTAGTTGTATTCTTAGTGTTTTACGTAAGTTCATGTAATTTAATGTACGTTTGACCTGCCATAACTGTTTCTGTTACTAGCTTCATATGGATACTAGAAAACTATTATTTTAGTACTGGGAATTTTTTCTTGAACTGATCATCTCTAATATGAGCTGACCATGTAATTTGCATTTGATAATATATATTATATTCATATATAGTATATATATATATGTGTGTGTTGTGTGTGTGTGTGTATGTGTAGTGCTGTGCTGTGCGTCGTGTGTGTGCTGTGTGTGTGTGTGTAATCTTAACTAAATTATTTTGGAAGAAATAAAAATTCCAGAATATCGGTATTTATACCTTCTCACTAATCTCATTATAAACATGTAATTTTATAGGTTTTTGTCCATAAGCGTTTATAAAGCCTTTTAAATATAAAATTAGCAGGGTCGCCGAGCATTGTTATTACCAAGTTATAAAGGGTCCTTATTAAATGCGCGTTTCCCTACAAGAGTTGTAAAAGCTGCTATTAATAAAACAGCATAAAATCATAAGTAATAACAAAGAGTCTTTTACAGCGCTTTCCGCACAATCGCCACCAGTAAAAAGGCTTTTAGAAAGAAAATAAGGAGGTCTTTCTAGAGCGCTTTTCACAAGCGATCAAAAAGCCTTTTAAAAATAAATTAAGGAGGGTCTTTTAGAGCGCTTTTCAATCAAGCTCGTTTTTAATAGGCTTTTAAAAGCATTCATTTTACATAAGAAAACAAACAGGTCTTCATACAGTGCTTTTCCCATAAGCGCTAGAAAACGGCTTTTAAAAATAAAATATGAGGCTTTTTACGAGCGTTTCCAAACAGGCGCTCTCAAAAGGCTTCTAAAAAAGCGTTCTACTAGGTGTTTCAGATTATGGAATAACAGTAAACCGCTCAGTATTCCTTCTTCATTATCGTTCAAACTTCACTACAATAGTGTCCTCCTCTCTTCATCGTTCTTCTCATTGCGAAGACCCTACATCCTCTCCATGGGAACATATTCCACGCATCATCTACTCTCATGCGAACCATATTTCATTCACATCATCTCTTCCTATACGAAACATCTCCTTCTCATTGAAATTATTAACCCCTCATTACGTTCATTTCTGCAAACCATACTTCGTTTCTGCGAACCGAATGTTCTGCGCATATCTCCTACTACACTCTAGGTTCCCTTCTCCTACGACCCTACGTTATTTTCTTCTCACTATTCAGGTATTGAGATTATTAATTTTTTGGTTGTCACTAAATGCATGTTGAACTTATCTGAATACGTACTTGTCGACACTGCATGTGAACTTGTTAAGTTAACTGACTGTATGTGAACTTGTGTGTATAAATGGATACCCAACAGGACTTTAGATTGTCAAAATGCAGAAGAAAGTCGTCAACACTAAGACTTAACGAAAATGAAGTCAAACGTGGTGCAAACCATCATGCAAATGTCATAAAGCAGAGAGCAGTGCATAAAATTTGAGGTATAACTATACTCTGTATGCTATTTATTGTTTATCTTTTTGAAAGCATGTTAGTTACTTATATGAGTTTATTAGTTGTTGTTACTGGAATGAGATGTGGCCAGTCAATTGACCCCAATAGCTTCATGTTTTGTATAAGTACCTTGGGGATGTTGTTCGTCGTAGGATTCCCCATCACAATTGACGATGGGAGAGATAAGGCATTGAAGGATGCGATAAGAAATACTGTGGAATGATATACAAGAACTTTTTGATCATTTTTTGTCATTATGATATTTTTCCATTGAAATACTTTAGTCAACATATATCTTTATTTCAATTTGCAGACTCTTTTGTTGTTGACGAGTCGAGAAAGAACAGTTGTTGAGATTGCCAGGAAAATACACGGGGTTGTTATATCATCACCTCTCAAATTATCTATTTAAAGAGACCGTGCAAGGAAATATGAATGTTGAAGCTCCAAGAAATATATAATATTATATATCAAATGAAGAATAGAGCGCATTTGCTATCAAAACATTCGCGACCCGCGTTGTGGTACAGTCATTACTTTATTGCATTTGTGTTTTATTATTCATATCAATATCGTATTTTATATTTTTTACCCGATTTGTTATTTTTTTTTATAGAATATAAGTAAGGCAAATCGCGAGAGGGCAAAAAATCCGAACCACCCATACAAAAAATCACGTATGAGATATGCACGTCTCTAGAGCAAAAACTTGTAAGTAATTAAACATTGATTTTATAAATGTGGTACATTATAAGCTATAGGTTCTAACTGAATATTTTGTTTATGATCTTAACGAATAGCAACAAGACACCCAATCCAATCAACCGTGTCGTACATACTGTGAAGGAAGCTCGTTTAATTAAGGATGAGTGGTTGATAACGAAAATGTTCACAAAGTAATAGAACTTGTGTAAGATAATTATCACTTACATATTTTTTAACTTTGTATTAAAGATATATTGAACTTATCTTTTTAATCCTACGTGTATTTTAGAAGAATCTCAAACAGCTTTTAGGAAATCAAGAGGACAACAAGCTGTTGCAGGGACATTCTCGGTAAAGTGTTTATGTTCACTGAATATTCCAGTCGCCGTGAGGGAAGATTGGCGTAACTCTTAAAGCTATTTTTCACAAGAGAAAGCACCTAAATCCATCTAAATGAGGAGAGTATTAGAGAGCTCAATCCTATCAGAGCAAGTGGCTTTGGTGAAGACGAATTAAGACAAGACTTCGAATCGAGGCTCTACGTGAAATACAAATGGAGAGTGAAAACAGCGAGTTGCACATTGTTCAAACTAGTTCGCTGGGGTAATTAATTACTGCATATATAAGAATTTCATTTCAAACCTATTGTTTATTGATCCCTTAGGGCTTTGCTCACTCCTTGCGATGTATTTATCCTCCCCAACTCATCGCAGGGTCGGAAAAGGAACATTGTACAATACTTTGGGAGAAGTATTGCACAACAGACCGATCCCTATGGGCCATGTCAAAGTATCACCAGTTATTGCTTTGAAACCAAATGCACCGTTGCCTATACCGGACAACGATGCATATATGAATTATTTGAGCGAAGCAATTGGTAGTTACGTGACATGGTCCACACATCTTGTTGCCCTTGACAAGGTATGTTTAATTAATTGAAATGTATGTTTAATTGATATGTATATTTAATTGCACGATATATGATTATGATCGATTATATTTAATTGCTAATTCTTTTCCGCTGTTAACTTTAATTTCACATTTATTAAGATTCAGATAAAGTATAAAGGGAATGATAAGAAGATTCCCAGAAATGAGTCAGTCATATCTCCGGAAAAGGTTTGTCACATTTATTCTGTAAGGTTTGTCATTTTTTCAGATTCAATAAACTAAAAAACTAATTAACCTCATTTTTTCGATTCAATCCAATAAACCACTCTGCAACAGCAAACCAGCTGCCAGTAATAAACCAGCTGTCGCACACAATGGATGTTCATAGGTAAAAATAAAGCTGACAAACTTAACAAAAATTGGAGGGTAATAAAGCTGGGCAACTTCAAAAAGCTGGAAGGGTAATAAAGCTGCCAAAGTTGCTGCTAAACTGGATTGGGGAAATCAGTTGGTTGCTGCTCCTAAAATAGGTCAGCCATTTTGCTAATATGGGTCGTGTTCTAGACATTGCAAGTAAAAAGGAATTTAGGAACAGCAACGAAGATTCACGCATCATAAGCATGAATAAAGCTATATCGGAGATGGAGAATGAAGAACTACTTGAAAAGACACATTATACGAACTTTCTCAACCATAAGGAGCTGGTGCTTCTTAACATCAGCTTATTAATATTAGGTAAAAATTACTTTAATGTGCTTTATTGGTAATTAAATTTAATATGTTAACTTAACTAATTTGATTTTTCATTGAAGGTTATTGTATGAGAAGTTGGTGTGCACGCGCAGATTGTCAAATAAATTTTCATTCTTGTCTCCGCATAAGCTTTCGATGTTTAAACTCGATCTAGTGAATGTAAAGAAATACGTTGTAGATATCCTATTAAGAAATAAAGAGAAGGATAAGTTGTTCCTTGCACCATATAATTCAGGCTACGTAATTATATATTCTTTATTTATATCTTTTTTAATTTATGAGATCTTAATTTATTAGTTGTGTAAACAAAATTGTCAACCAAATTTTTGTTGTTGTAGAGCACATTGGGTGCTATTTGCAATCAATGCTACCTCTGAAGTTATATACTATTTAGATCCCTTGCACGGAAATTACAACAATCACTCCGATATAAAGACTATGTTCGACACGTAAGTAATATTCATTTATTTCTCACATATATATATATATATATAATGTTTTTTTTAATGCTATAATAATCACATTTTATTTATTCGATATGTGCTATTAC
>PGWS01022807.1:0-11353 GCA_002896235.1 Cicer reticulatum | reverse complement strand
ATATTATAATATTTTTTAAGCTTGTAGATCATTTTTATTTATTTATATATTTATTTATTCATGTATTTATTTATTTATTTATCTATTTATTTATTTATTTATTATTTATTCATATGTTTTTATATATTATGGGTTATTGAATCATATTATTCTACAACCCTACACTTATTATTAGACACCACTTATGAGTGAAACCTTACACCCGGGTTTGAACAAAACTTAAGTTTAGTTTCGAAGTTGTGTAGTGGTAGCCTTCTGGATGTACATCCTGTTTGGTTAGCAATGAAATTCTCACCTAGAGTTTGATCTTGTTGAGGGTATTGTCACTCCAAATAGTTTACCTATTGTTGTTGACAATATTCCAAAATGAGATTATTGCTCTAGGGACCGTGTTAGAACTATAGAGCCACCATTGTGAGAGTTCCACTACATAAGCCAATAGACCATTTTCATTATAAGAATATCCATATAAGCAAAAAACACCTAATACATTCATTCAAATGTTATATATTCACAAGAGTCATTCTACAAAATTGCATTCATATCTCATGACAGACATTGTTTCTTTTGGAAATGAACTGGCATTTTGCATCAATTTCAGGATTGTTGGGGAATCATAAGAACCTTAGTCACGTGTTATTAAAGAGGACAATGGATTGGAAAAGAGAAAAACTTTACTTTTAAAGTTTAAACAACCTGATTTGAAAATTTAAGAGACATTAGCAATCAAATGAAAAACTATACAACGTGAGAGTTTCTTTCGCAAATATGGGAAGATCCTAAATCTCTTGGCAGTAAATGTGTAATAGGGGCACTCATAGGCGTTGGCTCAGTACTACGACCTCTCTCTAAGATGTTTCACCTTTCAAGACTTTCAGTTGGCCCGACATTAGAGGATTTGAGCGAATATTGGGGTTAATTCCCTAGAGAAAGAAATTCCTTATCGATATACTGGGCAACCACACAAGGTTTCGGAGGCAATTTCGGAAGTATTGAAAATCGATATAAGAGAGTTGGCAAGTACAAAGAAGAAAAGGAGCCATCATGGTTTTCAGAAAATATTAGAGCAAAAGTGCCCACGATTTAGCCGTTAAAAAATGGAGTGCTTTTAAGACGTTTGCTCTAATCATCTATGGTATTGTTTATTCCCAAACCTTGATAATTTGTAATTTTGCTGCTATCAATGTCTTCTTATCTTTTAACAACATAAGCAAAACCCATCCCGCGATTCTTGCTGATGTATACTATCTTACATATGCGCCATGAAAGAAAGGAAACAATTTGTGTTGTGCTCTAGTGCTGTATATCTGGTTTATGTCATATGTTCAAGAAAGGGTATCATATTGGAATTAAAGATAATCGCGAATGGGCCAAAGTTAGCTAGCCTTACTGGAGACACAATTTCATGGTATCACAGAGAACAAGGGGTAGAGGAAGTAATATGTCAATGCGGAGATTTCCCAAATGTGCCTCTCATGGGAACCAAAGGATGTATTAATTACAATCCGACGGTACTTTGAGACAGCTTGGCTACCCTATTTGGAAAAACCAGAATGATAAGTCATTGGAAGCTTTTATTTTTGCACAATACGGGTATAGTAGACCCACCTATGTTGCGAAGGATAAGTCGAGCTTGGGAAAAGATCATCAGAAAAGGAAAGGCACTTGGATGCAGAAGTTGCAGCACAAAAGAACCCTATCAACAATGGGTAAAAAATAGAGTCCAAGAAATTTAAGCTGTCTTTCCATAGTACACCCTCAAATGATCAGGAATGCCTGAACCTATTCTTGTTGCAAATGAAGAGATAGAAGAGCTCAAAGCATCTTTGCTAAAATCTGAAGAGGACAAAAAAGAGCTGCAAGCAAAGTTAGAAAAAGTCACCCAAGAGAATGAGAACTTACGATCAGAAAACACATGTAAAAGTCAGTTTATCGAAAGAAGCAACAAAGGTTGAGAAAATTGAAAAAGGAAATAAACTTGACATACAAGATTGTTTTGAGAGGTGCAAATGAAGAGTTAGATGTGCGAAAATAAGAAAGGAATGCACTATTGAAGAAGCCTATATGTGGAAGCAGTTGTGGACAAAATCAGCAAGCTCTGAGAAGACATAAAAAGGGAGTTTGAAGATTTAAAGAAACAACTAAAGAAATGGCAGTATAATTGAGAGTCAAGTAAGGAATGAGAGGCAACAGAAGGAAAGAAATCGAAAAATTACTACTAAAAACACCAAGATGCACTAAAAGCAGAGATGGAAGCTTCTAGTGAGTTGAAGAATTACATTGATTATCAAAGAAAAGATTATAATGACTTGAAGGATGAAACCATATTGGGAGGATCGATTTATGGTGTTGCTAGGCAATTAAAGAATCAAGAGATCTATAAAGAGCTGGAAGATAAAGGAAGACATTGGAAAGACTGCTTTTCAAAATTGGCATGCAGCTAATCAAGGCAGTCTTAAAAATTCCAAAGCATCTAAGAGAGATCTGAGGTGTGGTAATGCATCCGTTGAATACTCCAGTCAAGTCTCAAGTTCGTTGAATATTGCAAAAATTGATAGAAGAATTGGAGGAGAAGATTGGTTGTCCTATTAGAAGAGGAAGATTGAATCCCATAGTCAATGTAGTTTTAATTTGAATATGATTACTCTTTTTCTTATCAATGAAGGATTTTCTATTTTGATTTGCAGTCCTCATGATTTTCTTCACTAATAATTTGTTCTTGCTATTACCTATAGGCGTAGGATTCCCCACTATCCAACATCATAATTAACTAATTTATTCATTTCCATCACATTCATATATTTCTATACTCATAGAAAATTTTATTTATTTATTATTTTAAATATAAAAAAACAGACAAAAATTCAATAAGCTGATTCACCGACACCCTTATCGAACGCGCGCGAATTCCAAGATCATGATGAACTCGAGCAAAACAAGAGAGTTGTAAGAGCGGATGTCACCAACTGAAGGAAAGGTCGATCGAATCTTGAAGCTATACAAGCTTGGCAAGGAAGGAGAGAGAATACAGATGGGGATCCTCCAATTGTAATGAAGAACACCACTACTCTTCTCATCCACCGGGTTTTACCCGACTAACCAACAATTCCGCATGCAACTATGCAATTTCCTATATCATGGTCTCCAGCTGTTATATCGCCTGTAGTCATCAACCCATAGAAAATAACCAAAACACTCAGCTGTCAATCCCCAAGATTTAAACCAAATACACAATCTCCACCTCTCTGGGCTATGTGCACCCAATAACACTTTACCCACATAAAATATTCATATAGCTGTACCTCAAGTGCCCATTTTGATGCTAATGGAATTGGCATCAATCCTCACATTGGGATGATACACAATCAAAGGACAATTCCATGTCTTGAAGAGCGATAAAAGCTTAATTGAGGGGTATAATGTTTATGGCCTTGAAGAACTTTCGATATGTGTCTGGTCTGTGTTGATGTGACTATCTTATCCCAAATTCAGGTTCTTGACTTTGAGAAAATACAAGGGCAACACATGTACCTAAAAATCATCTAACTATGTATTGCGCGCAGAAAAATGGCTTCTCATGCTCATAGAACGACAAGCTGCTCATTCACTTTTCTCCAAGACAATTTGAGTGGGGCATCGTTAAGTTGGTAATATTGCATCTCGAGTGAAATCAATAATTCGTTCATGGAAAGACCTGGCCGATGCTTTTTGAAAATACAGGTAGCAACATTGACATGGCCCCTGATAGGATGCAATTGCAAAATTCATCGAAAAAGGATTATGAATCTCTCAAAGAGTATGCACACGGTGGAAGGAAATGACATCACAAGTGGAACTCCCTTATCTGAAAGAGAAATGGTTGGTATGTTTATGGATACTCTCCAGTCGCCTTTTTATGATAAGATGATTGGGAGTATATCATCACAAATCTTTTCTGATCTGGTCATGATAGGAGAAAAGATAGAAAGTGGGATGAGGAGTGGAAAGATCGTATGTGCAACAACTGGCATAAAAAGACCCAGAGCGACCTTCACAAAAAGAAAGAAGGGGACGCTAACGCTGTAAATGGTAAAAACCCAAAGTCTCCTATTTTCCACCCATTAATTCTCATCGACCCCCAAATTTCCAGTCCCCCGATACCACAAACTCCTTACATTCCTTATCCATATGTGGCCGCAAACCACACAAGGCCGACCTTTTTATCAACCACCACCTCCCGCATTTTTCCCAACAAGGTCAATGGAACCAAAGTCGAATCTCAAATCACTACAGACCACTTGTCAATTAAAAAGGATAACCCGTTTTGACCCAATTCCCGTCACGTACAACCAATTTGTTGCCTCACTTACTTCAAAATTTCATGGTAGTCCAAGACCAATGAAACCTCTTGAACGCACCATTTCCAAATGGTACAATCCAAACGCTAAATGCGAATACCATGCAGGAGCCGTGGAGGCATTCCATCGAAGATTGCCAAGCCTTAAATCTAAAGTGCAGGAATTGATTAATGCAAAGTGGCTTACCTTCAAAGAGGATAGTCCCGACATAGGAGTAATCCCTTTCGGGCCATAGGGATGCCTCTATCAATGTTATTGAAGATGGGATAGATGAATATGCAATATTGGTCTTGTGTTCACCATGGAGTCGTGTGTGGGAAATAATATATCTTTCCCAAAACCATTGGAAATTCTTTACAAAAAGGAGAATATTAAGCCAACTCCTAGCAGACCAAAATGCAATAATTGTCCAAGCACCAACCCTTTTCCTTACGGAAATACCAAGGCGGTACCGTGGAAATACGAAATCACATCCCATTTGGCCAATCATCTACCAAGTGATGGTTTTGAACCTAAAGGAACTGATGTCACTAACATCTCAGGGATTGGTGGAATGACTCGGAGTGGTCGAGTATACACTCCTGAACAACTTAGGAAAAAGGAGGTTCATGGAGAAAAAGGAAAAAGAAATATGTATCATGCCATAAAAGGACAAGAGTCAGTAAAAAGACGGTGTCTGAAGAAGAAGCTAATGAATTTTTGAAGTTTGTCAAGCAAAGTGAATATAGGTGGTGGATCAGCTAAATCAAACCCCTTCCAAGATATCAGTTCTCTCCTTGTTATTGAATTCTGAAGCACATAGAAGGGCAACTGATGAAAGTTTTAAAACGAAGTCCATGTTACTCACGATATCATTGTCGATCAGTTTGATGGAGTTGTCGGTAACATCACTGCTAGTAGTTGTCTAAGTTTTAGCGATAATGAATTACCAGCTGAAGGGACAGAGCATAATAAAGCACAACACATCTCTGTGAGGTGTCACAATCATATTCTTGCACGAGTGCTAGTAGATAATGGTTCATCGTTAAATGTCATGCCTAAATCAACACTATCAAAACTATTTGTTGAGGGGGCCTGTTTGAAGCCTAGTGCTTTGGGTGGTGAAAGCGTTTGATGGATCTAGAAGACAGGTTGTTGGTGAGATTGACATGCCGATTCAAATCGGAACCCCATATCTTTGAGATAACTTTCCAAGTGATGGATATTAACCGGCGTACAATTGTCTTTTAGGAGACCGTGGATTCACGCTGCTTGGAGCAGTAACATCCACTCTCCAGCAAAAGCTAAAGTTTATAGTGAACAATAAGCTGTGATAATATCTGGGGAAGAAGATATGATAGTGAGTCATCTATCTTCTACGAGATACATTGGAGAAGCAGAGGAAGCCATTGAGACTTCTTTCCAAGCATTAGAAATCGCCAATGTTATCTTCATGGGTGAAGGACTTCGTTTAAAAGAACCAAAACTATCTACCACACATCATTGAAGTTTACAAAATCCATGTTGGAAGGAGGAGCTTTTGTTAAATTCGGTAAATTGATAGAAATGACCAAAAAGAAGGATATAGTACGGATTTAAGTAGCTACCAAAGCTGATCAAGAGAATGATGTAAAAGAAAAACAGAAAGCAAGCTAGCTCGCTGGGAATCGGGTACCAAATTCACAAAAGATCCATTTGTGACATTCATCAAACTTTTCAAAGCGCTGGAATGATATATGCTGATCAGGTGGCTGTTGTGGAAGAGGATCATGCTGATGAGGATACCTCTAAGCTAGTGTACCCTTGTCCTCCAAACACAAATCTCAACAATTGGAAGATCATCGAGTTTCCCGTGTTTGTTAATTTGTGTTCAAAGTAATTATGTATTTTTTAACTCCTTTTGCTCTGCCCAAGGCTATAAGGATAACTAGTTAGGGCATATGTATTTCAATTCCGTACTTATATTATCAATAAATGCATTTTTGAATTCTCCAACTGGTTTTGTTTTTTCTCTTTTCTCTTTCTTTTGGCAATCCTTATTCATATTTCTTTTTTTTTTTTTCCTTTTTCTTCTTAATTTAAACAATGCAGAGTCGAAAATGAATATGTTGAAAAATAGCAGCGCTAGAACCATTTCTTGTAATTTTGAACGTCTGATTAATCATGCTGATGAGGATTGTGAAGACGATTGTGAGCTTCCCCCAGAATTAGAAAGCTTAATTGAACAGGAAGCTAAGATATCCAACCCTATCAAGAACCTGTTGAGGTGATCAATTTAGGGACTGAGCGTGATAAAAAAGAGTTAAAATTGGTATGTCTATGAAAAGAAAGTGAGCAAGAAAAGTTGGTTAAACTTTTAATTGATTATAGTGGATGTTTTTGCATGGTCATATCAGGATATGCCCGGGTTAGATACTAGCATAGTTGAACACAAGCTTACGCTCAAGCCTGAATACACGCCAATTAAACAGAAGTTGAGAAGGATGAGAACCTGATATGTCACTTAAATTAGAGAAGAGGTCAAGAAGCAATTTGATGCTGGTTTCTTAGCAGTAGCAAATTATCCTCAATGGGTGGCTAATATTGTACCAGTTCAAAGAAAGATGGAAAGTGTTCGAATGTGCATTGATTATGGGATTTAAATAAGCTAGTCCTAAAGATGATTTTCCTCTACCTCATCATTGATGTCCTAGTGGATAGCACTGCTCAATACTCTCTTTTCTCATTCATGGGATGGTTTCTAGGGGTCAATCAATCAACGATGGCTTCCCGAAGATATGGAGAAACTACATTCATCAACAATGGGGAATTTTCTTGCTATAAAGTGATGCTTTGGATTGAAGATGCTGGGGGCACCTTCAAGAGCAATGGTAACCTTGTTTCATGACATGATGCATAAGAAATAGAGGTTTACGTGTATGATATGATCGCAAAATCTCGCACTGAAGAGGACCATGTTGTTACCTTCATTAAGTTATTTGAGCGACTAAGGAAGTTCCAGACTCCGTTTAAACCTGCTAAATGCACATTTGTGTAAGATCAGAAAGTTACTTGGGTTTATCGTTAGTCAAAAAGGGATAGAGGTGGACCAGATAAAGTCAGAGCAATAACAAGAAATGTCCGGCTCCACACACGGAAAAGAAGTTTGTGGCTTTTTGGGTAGATTGAATACATTGCGAGGTTTATATCGCATCTCTACCGCTACATGCAAACCGATTTTCAAATTGTTGCGTAAAGACCAAAAGGTTGAATGGAATGAGAATTGTCAAAAAGCTTTCGAAAAGGATTAAGAAGTACTTATCAAAACCTCTCATCTAGTGCCTTCTGTTCTGGGAAACACTTATTATGTACTTAACAGTATTGACGAGTCATGGGCCTGCGTACTGGGGCAGCATGATGAATCTGGTAGGAAAGAACATGCTATTTATTATTTGAGCAAAAAATTTCACCAGTTGTGAAACAAGATATTCCACTGCTTGAACGAACATGTTGCGCATTGGCATGGGTTGCTCATCGGTTGAGGCAATACATGTTATGTCATACAACTTGGTTGGTGGTCTAAAATGGACCAATTAATACATACTTTGAGAAACTGCTCTTACTGGAAGGATGCCCGTTGGCAGATGTTGTTATCAGAATATGATTTGGTATAATGTTTACACAAAAATCTATCAAAGGAAGCGCACAGCAGAGTACTTAGCCCAACAACCAGTAGAAGATTATCATCAATGTATGTGAAATTCCCCGATGAAGACATATGATTTAGTGAAGAGATTGATCATCTGATAAAGAAAATATGGAGTGTTTGGTGTTTGATGGTGCCTCTAATGCGTTAGGGCAGGAATTGGGCATTTGATTTCTCTCAGAGA
This sequence comes from Cicer reticulatum, assembly GCA_002896235.1. Taxonomy (NCBI): domain Eukaryota; kingdom Viridiplantae; phylum Streptophyta; class Magnoliopsida; order Fabales; family Fabaceae; genus Cicer; species Cicer reticulatum. The sequence goes on along the minus strand of PGWS01022807.1, from coordinate 3,168 downwards.
ATCAGTTACTCATTATGGCTAGGTTGTGTTTGATTGTACAAACAATATTTTTGCAGAATATGAAGCATGTGTTATGGGCATTAAAGCAGCTATTCGATCAAATGTAAAATTTCTTGAGGTATATGGGAGACTCGGATTGTGGTCATCTCATCAGACGAAAGGGAGAGTGGGAAACGCGAGATTCTAAATTGATTTCTGTATCACACCCATATCAAAGAATTGACAGAACACTTTGAGAAGATTATTTTCACCATATCCCTCGAGAAGAAAACCAGTTAGCTGATGCCTTGGCACATTTGTCGTCATGTTCAACAATAACCACTAATCGAAGACGACCGATCATAAATAATTCAACAGAGATAACCTGCATAATTGCTTATCATAGAAGAAGAGCTTGATAGCAACCATGGTTTGATGATTATCAAATCCATGTTAAGAATAGAGAATATCCATCAGGTATTAGAAAACGACAAGAGATTTTGATGGAAGACTCTCAATGAACTTCTTCTTAATGGTGATGTGCTTTACAAGAGAAATCATGATATGTTTCCTCAGATGTGTGGATCAAGCAGAAGCAGGAGAAAATTATTCAGAGGTCATGAAGGTTCCTTTTGGAACTCAATGCAAATGGACACGCAATGGCAAGAAAATCTTGAGGGCTGGATAATTATTGTTGACTATGGAATCTGATTGCTTTAAAGTCACGCGTAAAGAAATGTCATAAGTGTCAAATATATGGTTGATAAAATACATGTACCGCCACCTCTTTGAATGTTTAACATCACCATGGTGTTTCAATGTGGGGGATGGATGTTATTGGACTCATCGAGCCAAAGAGTTCCAATGGTCACCGTTTATCTTGGTAGCTATTGATTAGTTCACAAATGGGTTGAAGTCGCTTCTTATGCCAATGTGACGAGAAGTGTGGTTGTTATAATTCATCAAAAGAGAATTGATTTGTCGATATGGCTTACCAAATAAGATAATCACTGAACAGGCGACCAATCTGAATAATAAAATGATGAAGGAGTTGTGTGATAGTTTCAAAATTCAGCATCATAAATTCTTCGCCATATCGTCCAAAATTGATGGGGTCTGTAGAAGCAGAAATAGAATATCAAGAAGATTATACGAAAAGATGGTGGAGACATATATAGGATTGGCATGAAATGCTTCTCCTTTGATTACATGGCATAGAACCTCTGTTCGTACCTCAACAGGGGCAACTCCTTCTCATTGGTGTATGGAATGGAAGGGTACTTCCCCATTGAAGTTGAAATTCCCTCAATCAGAGTCCTTGATGGAAACAAACTGGAAGAGGCGGAGTGGGTTCAAAATCACGATTTGACCAATTAAATCTCATAGAAGAAAAAGAATGATAGCTTCTATGTCATGGCCAGCTATATCAAAAAAGACTTAAAAAGGCATACGAGAAAAAAGTCCGTCCTCGAGAGTTTCAAGAAGGGGACTTGGGTGTTAAAGAAAATATTGCCCATAAAGAAGGATTTTCGTGAAAGTGGATCCCCGAATTACGAAGGACCATATGTTGTGAGAAAAGCTTTTTCTGGAGGAGCCTAATACTCGCAGAAATGGATGGAGATGACCTTCACATTTCCAGTAAATTCAGATGCAGTCAAAAAATATTATGCTTAAAAACGGTGACGAGCTCGCTAGGTTGAAAACCTGAACAAGGCGACCTAGGCAAAATTAGAGCATCCCGAATGGATTGGAAACCTTGGAAGAGTAGTCCATGCAAATTAGGATAAAAAAATCAAGCACTTCAAACTGTGGCAATTATTATTCTTGTAAGCTGATTGTTAGGATTCCTAAATTACAAGAATGACTGCGTTTGTTATGTCTTCCACTTAAATTAACATACTCATCCCCACATTGTAACCCTCTCATTGTTTTTGCTTTTATGTAACGATGTTCATTTTCCATATATTGTCAATTCGATTTTGTACGTTAATACCAATCCACTTTCATTATGAGTGTTTCTATTGTTTCAAATTTTGTTTTATAATAATAAATATTGGAATTTGATAATATGTGAATATAAAAATATATTTTAACATTTTGACACTTGAAAATATACACGGGAACTCGTTTAGATTCTCAAGATATATGAGTGCGTTAAGATAATAAGGAGGGTATGTCATTTTAACATGGATTTTCCGCTTCAACTTCGAAAAAAGCGGTCATTCGATAGATATGAGAGTCATATGTGGAATATAATATTTGTCTTAAACTTACTCCATTGAATCTTGGGACGGAGAAAAACATAGAATCGGGGAATCAAATAAAAGAACAAAATTATCTATATGCATGACACATAAACCATACATATTTCCTCATATCACATGAATCCATGCATCTTCATTGACACTTTACCTATACTCAATGCATCACGCACACACGAAATCATTCATACCTTATCGTTCGAATTGCAAGTTATCATATACTATTCTCCTCTTATCCACCTTCAAGATTGGACCAATTATGAATCTACGTATCGGTAAACAATCCGAAGTCGATCACTTTTCATTTCTATAGATCTACACATCGGTAACCAATCCGAAGACGATATTTTTCATTTCTATAGATACGCATCGGTAAACAATCTGAAGACGATCACTTCATTTTATGATCTACGCATCGGTAACCAATCGACAGATGATTTTCATTTAGTATAGATCTAACATACGCATCGTCTACGCATCGGTAATCGAAGACTGATCACTTTCAATTTCTATAGATCTACACATCAGTAACCAATCGGAAGACGATCACTTTCATTTAATAAAAGATCTAGGGTACGCATCGGTAAACAATCCGAAGACGATCACTTTATTTCTATAGATCGTACGCATCGGTAATCAATCCGAAGAGATCGATCATTTTAATTTTCATAGATCCACACAATGGTAACCAATCCGAAGACGATCACTTTCATTTCTATAGATCTACGCATCGATACAATCTGAGCGATCACTTTTCATTTCTATAACTCAACACATCGGTAACCAATCCGAGATGATCATTTTAATTTCTATAGATCCACACATCGGTAACCAATCCGAAGACGATCATCTTTATTTCTGTCGATCTATGCATCGGTAATTAATCCGTTCTGCATACTAAAAAAATTTGCATCATTCTCACTTTAAA
>PGWS01022806.1:0-15125 GCA_002896235.1 Cicer reticulatum | reverse complement strand
TATATTACACATCCAATATAGATCAAATTAACGGCTGAGATTAAAAAGCACAATTAAAAGATAGCATGTTTTTTAACTCACCGATTTTCTTCAACCACCTAACAATTTTGGGTAAACCTTGTGAAGCATGTTGAGACTTGAGAGAGAGGATTTCATATTTGAGATAGAGCAATAGCATATTTCTTTAAAATCAATAGATGGAGATGTGTTATCATATCAATATAGCTCCTTCACATTTGAGAATTCCTCAATGGTGTTAAAAAACATGATATATATTGTGTTACTTGTGGACCAATTGGAATTCTTTTGTTGCTTTTTTGAATTGTATGATAATCTAATTTTCTAAAATATAAAACTTTGAAATTTGGGTCTTTTATGGCCATTCACATCAACATACTAGGGATTTTGTTTTGAAGGAATACGCATTTAAATTTGAAATTTAAGTCATTTAAATTTTTTCTTTAGTACTAAACTATTGAACAATAATTTTATTTTTTTTATTATTTTGTATTTCTTTGTTTTCTTTTCTTTTTTTCAGTTTTTCTTCGTCAACCAAATGAAGTGTATAGAATATAGAGATAAAATTGTTTAAGTTTAATTTTTCAAAAACTAAAAGTTATTTTTACTTTTGTCATGAACTAAATTAGGTACTGCGTTTTTCTCAAGCATTAAAATGAGTCTTCACTCTCAATTTTATATTTATGTACTTTACTTTACAGTGGTAAATTTTTGTGTATAAAGTGTAAAAAAATTAGTAGTATTTACTTCTTCAATTTAGATATTTTTTAGTTAGCCATTTTTTATTTCATTTTAAGTGAAGTTCGAATTCTAAATCTTTTTTTTTTGGATAAAATTAATGCTTTTTGATATGTAGAATTGATGTCGTTAAATAAATTTTTTTTATTATGTGTATTTTTTTGTGGAAATTTATAAACTTTATTTTATTATTTTATTTTATATTATTTTTTATTTTTTATTATTATTTTAATATAATTTACTAATAAATTTTTTCAGAATTTTTATGTTTGTACTATATTTGACATTTATATGTTGACGTCCGTTTAAGGATTAGAACGGTTTTATTTTAACTATTTATATTTTTAAATAAATTTTTTAACGTTGATCGATTGGCGGTTGAAATTTTGTTGACTCCATATCTTCAGTCCATTAGTTTAGAGAGTTGGATTTGTGATGAAACCAAACTATAATTTTTTAACTCTAAATATAATATATTTTAAGAGATTTAGACAAGCCCAAAAAGAGTTTTAAGCCAAAACCGAATTACTTTGTTTGCAATCTTGATGTGGTTGGTTGAAGTGAAGTGCAAAATTATTATTCTTACTAAGTGACAGCTTCAAGAAGACCAATAATCATAATCAAGTCTTGTGTGACTACACATATCTTCAATCCACTATTTTAGGAAGTTGAATTTGTGATGTTTGCAATAAAACTACAATAGTTTTTTAACTCTAAATATACTACATTTTAAAAGATTTAAACAAAGCCCAAAAGAGAGTTTTAAGCCAAAACCGAATTACTTTGTTTGCAATCTTGATATGGTTGGTTGAAGTGAAGTCCAAAATTATTCTTCTAAGTGACAACTTCAACAAACCGAATAATTATAATCAAGTCCATTGCAGATAAATAAACGTGTAATTATATTTTAATCCTCTAATTTTATTAGATTCACAAAAATAATTCATCTATTTTATTATTATCAAATTTGATGTTTCTATAATAATCACATTTATTATGATTTTGGTCTCAACCCTAATTTTTATTACAAAATGCTTATTTATAGGCTAAATAATGATATTTTTGGCTCTAAAAAGTAGTATTTTCTCTTCAAATATATAATCTTCAAATATATAATCAGAGATAGTAAATCACTATGTTTGGAGTCAACAATTACCATTTTATAAAAAATGCAATCATTGTGATAATTGAGGAATCAAAAAGTTTGATTTTAAAATGGAGAATCTATGAGTATGATAAAATAGAAAATCAAAATTTCAATAAAATGAATTTATTATCAATTATCTACATCTTTTTTTTATTCTATTTAAAAAAAATCAATTTTTTTCCACTTTTACAAAGAGGTTATTTATTATCCTTTATTTATAGACTGATACTTTTAGTCCTTTCAGAAGGACTAAACACCCTTTATTTTTTAAAATAAAAGATTAAAAGTAGATAATTTTTAATAAATAAACTTAAAAATTTATCATTTTATAGAAACTAAATTATTTACTCAATTATCGTATGTTGTATAATGTAAAACACACATTATATGTAACTCAATCATCACCAATAATCAATAATGCTCAAAGAGTTCAAAATTAACTTAAATCAAGCATTATCCTTAATCAAAATTAGGGAAGGAAAATTGAAAATGAGTTCAGAAACCATTCCAAAACTTCCACTAATTGACTTCAATAACCTCAATTTGGAAGCCAAAAGTCCCAATTGGGAGTCAGTGAAGTCCCAAGTCTACAAGGCACTAGAAGAATATGGTTGGTTTGAAGCAATTTTTGATAAAGTTCCTTTAGACCTTAGAAAAACCATATTTTCTTCACTAGAAGAACTCTTTGATCTCCCTTTACAAACCAAACAACTCAATGTGTCTAAGAAGCTTCATCATGGTTATCTTGGCCAATATCCTATGCTTCCACTTTATGAGAGCATTGGCATTGATGATGCAAATATATTTGAGAATGTAGAAAGCTTAACCAACATCTTGTGGCCAGATGGAAACCAAAGTTTTAGGTAAGTACACATCATAATATATAGAGTCAATATTTTAATTTTAATGAATCAAATATATTTAGTTCATGTAAAACTATGAATTTTTTAAGTTTTCATGTAAAAATTTATTATTTTTTAGTCTCTCACTTCACAAGAACAAAATGATTATATGCACCTCATTTTCTTACAGAGACTAGCATTCGGTTTTCTAAATTGGAGACAAATTTGAAATTTCTTACGGGAATTAAAATTAAACAATAGAATATTTATTTATAACACGAATAAATATTTACATGATTGATCCTTAATTTCAAACAGCAAATTGAAACACAATCTCTCATTTTTCAATAATACTTGTGTTATTCTTAAGTGATTTTGATTGCAGTAATGTTAAGAATATAAACCTTTAATCAATTTTAGAAAAATAATTTGACGAGAGATAATTCAATTGAGATACATATTAGGGTTCTTGAAATTAAACGCAAAATTCTCTTAATTCAAATCATGAAATCGAATGAAAATTTATTAAATTATTCTTTATATGATCAATAACAAAACTCATAGTAAAATTTTAAAAATTTCTAACTACAAATTATTGAATTGAGGTTAAGATTAAAAAGAGTTCACACTGTAACATTTACAAACATAAAATACTATCTTGTTACAAGAAGAAAAATTAAAAGATCAATTTGATATTTTCGTGTAACTTAAAGGATTACATAATATGTTTTGTCAAAAATATATGTAATCCTATTCTAATAATCTCTAAAATTAAATATGTCTCTTGAGTTCTTTTGAATCAGTCAATTTATTTTATAAAACTTTACAAACATTTTTTTTCCATTGGAACTTATATTTCTTTAATTATTCCCTTTATTATTGTGCTTTTTGCAGCAAAACTGTGCATACCTTTTCTGAGGAGCTATTAGAGTTGGATCAAATTATTAGGAAAATGATTTTGGAGAGCTTAGGTGTTGAGAAATACTTGGAGGAGCACATGAACTCAACCAGTTACCTTCTTCGGTTTATGAAATACAAAGGCCCTCAAACAAGTGACACAAAAGTAGGCCTTAAAGCACACACTGACAAGAACACTGTTACCATATTGTACCAAAATCAAGTGGAGGGTTTAGAGGTGATGAACAAAGATGGAAAATGGATAAGCTACAAGCCTTCTCTAGACAGTTTTGTTGTTTTGGTTGGTGAATCTCTCCATGTAAATTTCTTTCACTCTTCCCATTAACAAAAATTATAAATTGTTACACAATGTTTTAAATCACAATCCCAGTAACATCATAATCCTTATTGCTACAAATAATTACAGTTAAATGCAAACTGATACAACCTCAATTGCATTGATGTTGGCAAAGACAACAAAAAAATTATGTCATAGCTCAGATCGTGATTGCATACATTTCTAAAACTATATTATTCAAATTTGGTTTAAATTATTCTTTATTTCAAAATTATTGTATAATTTACTTTTATTTATAATTTTTTTATAAAAAAATTAGTCTTGCAAATATACATATTTTACTTTTGATTTTTGATCTTTTATTTTTAGTCTTTACAAAATTTATTGATCACATTGAAATTGATCCATGTAACATGCAGAACGTATGATTTTAGTTTTTCCAAATAAAAACTAAAATCAATATTTACATGAACCAAAAGTAAAATAAATTATATTTGTATGGATTAAAAACAAAATACCAAAAGCAAAAGCGTATATTTGCAGAGATTATAAACAAAAAATAAATTTTTAATCTAAAAAAGCAAAAACATATATATATTTACAAGGATTAAAAGTATATTTAAACCTACAATTTATTATTATGATTCTTATTGAATCATATTGAACTTTTTATTTATTTATCATGTGAATTTTGCAGGCATGGTCCAACGGGAGGCTGCATTCGCCGCTTCATCGGGTAATGATGAGTGGGAATGAAGCCAGATATTCAATAGCATTGGGCTCTATCCCCAAAGAAGAATGTATTATAAAAGCTCCAGATGAGCTAGTGGATGATGAACACCCTTTGCTCTTTAAGCCTTATGTTTATGATGAGTTTCTCAAGTATTTTTTCTCTGAAAAAGGCCAAAGGGATCAGTTTGCTATGCGCACTTATTGTGGTGTTTGAACTAGCTTATGTTATATTAAGTGTATGTTTTCATATAGGGTGAGTTTGACATAATCACAAATACTTAGATAATATTGAAGTTCTAAAATTTAGTTTTTGCTAAAATCACGATGACGCATGGTGATTTTATTAAAACTCACCGTCAATTCAAATATACACTAAAAGGTGTGCCATATATACATATATTTTGCGAGTTCAAGTTTTGTCTAGACAATTTACTTGAACTGAATAAAAGTACTATGGTGTGTGTTGTTTGCAGTGATTGGGTTTGCAAGGATAGTGTGTTAAAATATTTCCTAGATATTTGGGCTAATAAAACTACTATGCTTTGTGTGGATGCAGTTGATTTTCACAAAGGGTCGCCTTATTTTGTCATCTCAGTCATCAACGTGTCAAAGTTCTTATCTTGAATTAAAAAAAAAAAAAACATTTTTTGTGTAATCAGGACCTATTAAAAATACAACTATGCAATATGATTCATTAAGAAAACAAATATGCAGAACAAATGGGAGCATTTATGATTCATCATTTAGTTTGCTTATTGACTAATATTTATCATCAATGATAGAGTATTTGATTAACACAAGATTACTAACTTATCTGACAAGCCACAATGCATTCGAAATGTAGTGACCACTGACCAGTAAAGATGTACTATTGCTCTATTAATCTATTTTCCTTGGAATCTCTATACTCTAACACCACTTTGCAGCGTATAAGCATATTCTGCAAAAATCAAACAACAACCTTTATTATTATTATCATTTACAATCAATAAACACTACCTTAATACGACCACACACACACACTACACTATTAAATGATTAACTAAAATTCAAAGTTAACATCCTCATGATTCAAAGTAGTTGTGATAATAGACAATATTCTTAGTGGGAACCCTTTAAATATTTGAAGATGGTGTACAAAAAGGCAACTCATCAAATGATTTGGATTTCGTGTAGTCACAAGTGGTTATTGCACAAGATCGGCTGTCCGATTGATCGGACAGTCACGATTCAACTTCGAAATGTTATATTAAACAAACATAAAAAACTTTTGACGGTTCTGAGGTGCTAATTGTACCTGTCTCTGCTTACATTCCCTATTGTACCTAATCCAAATCCCTCATAAAAGTGAAAAATAAAGGAAAAACTTTTTCATGTGCAACACTACACCTTACCGATGCTCCAAAATTGTCACAAAATTTAAAATCTCCAGCACCTTCCTATAAGATACTACTCTGAAATGAAATATAAGTAAAGGGTAATTGAAAAGTTGATATATCTAGTCTTAATTTTTAACCAGATACATTAACTTTTCAGCTACTATTTTTATTTATATTTCATTTCAAAGGAAATACATATATAAATTATGTGGTAGAATTTTTAAAAAAAGTTTGCATAGCAATCTAGACCGCAATATGAAAGTTTTAATGTATTTGTAACTGTAGTTAAAGTCACATTAACTATATTTGACCACAATTCTTTGTAATTTCAAACATCTCAACCATTATTGTGATTTTGATTTTAAACTGCTCTGTATTTTTAAATGAAATTCTAGTAACTCAACTTTGTGAAGTCGATTATTAATCATCAACAATTAAGATCTCTCTATGTGACAGCTCACATCTCATAGACTTATTATCAGTCCATACACTCCCATTCCAAAATCAACCTCATTACACCACACCTTACAGATGTAGCATCCTTCAAAGTTTTGTTTATACTCACTGACTCACTCTAGATAATTATATATACTCCTAAGGTAAGATAATGACATAATAATGCACATAATAAAGATGAAATAACAAATGAACATTATGGTCTTTAAAAATCAAACTGCAAGTATAAAACAGTCCAACGAATTTCATACCAATAATTGTATGGTCTCAGAAGGCTTGGCTTATCAATGCCTTAGACAGCATTCTCATTGAGGGAATATTTAACACTATTGTCATTGTCTCCATGACCAAAACATTATTCAGTTTGTACCCATATGCCCTGCCAAAACAGTAAACTTTATGATTAAACATAAAAGAACTCAGCATATTTTCTTGTTTTTAGTGATATGGTAGTTGAATTTTCTGAATTAATATAATGTCTAAGATGCAGTAAATAAATGAACTCAAAGATTTATCCTGGTTCCCCTTATAACCAAGGGTACGTCCAGTCCTCTTGCACACCACAAGAGATTAATCCACTAATTGTCAGAAAATGTACAACTCCCACCCTGGGATTCTTGCTACAAACTTCTAACAACATTCCTAAGATAGCACACCACTATCTTAGATTAAGCTACTTTTTAAGAAAGTATTACTTTCTTTTACAAGTGATACAATATGATTTGAATAAGAATAAGGAGAGGTATATTGATAAACAATCCAATAACAATTCAAGTACTTGAGAACCTTTCTGAATGATATGAAAATGAAATGCAAGTACTTTTTAAAAATCAGAATTTTGTTCAAAATTGTTCAGGGTATTGATTCAAGGATTGTGTGTGTTTGATCTGAAGTTATGGGGTATTTATACTCCATAAACATCTCTTTAGATTTGTGGCCATTGATCCAAGAGGTTTGATGAAAGAATACAATGATTTGGAGCCATTCCAGATCTGAAAAATTGTATTGCTTCCAGTTGTATTCGAATACAGGATGTGTGTATTCGAATACACCTCTTTGTAACGTTACAAAATATTCAAAAATTACACCTTGTATTCGAATACACATGTGTGTAGTCGAATACAGATTAGTGAAAAATTGCCACTGACTTACTTTGTATTTGACTACAGATGTTTGTAGTCGAATACAGATATAAGGATTTTGGCCACTGACTTGCAGTGTATTCGACTACACATAGTCGTAGTCGAATACAACTTTGAGACTTTTGCTTCTGACTTGCTTTGTATTCGAATACAAGATGCTGTATTCGAATACACTTATGTATTTTGTCAAAAATATGATTTTTAAGACTTTGTTAATGTTGTTTTGACTTTTTGAAAATACTTTAAATGCATATGTAAATATGACTTGTTCTCATCTAATTGAAATATTGGTTTGTATCATATACCTTTACATTTTAACATTTAATGTTTGGATTTAAAGCTTATTAATGAAGATATTTGATCTTCTTTTTGATCTTGTTGCATGAACCATAATTATTGATCTTTGTCTTCATCAAAAACATGTAGTTTTACATTCTCCCCCTTTTTGATTATGACAAAATGTTATTGTTGTGGAGAGATTGTGTAATTCGAACCATTGCTCCCCCGTAGTATATGCTTACTCCTCGTTGTATGTGATTAATTGAAAAATTGTTTGAGAACCTACAAGATATGTAAGGTAACAACAATACCAAATTTTCTCCCCCTTTTGACATTAGCAAAAAGAAGGAAAAATATAGAGACATACATATGCAAGAATATGCATACAAGTAAAGATAAAAGTAGTGCACATAATAAAAAATTGACATAATGAAGGATGAAGGAAAGTTCAATTAAGTACAGCAAATTTGGTCAACATGTGTTTAACAAAGTTCAACTTAGTACATAAAGCATACCATAAGACAAACTACAAATTAAGACATGAAACAAACTACAAATCATAATAAAATCCTAGTGTCGATCAAAATCCGTTGGAATGTGAAAATGATCAAGTTTTTCAGATAAACTGCTAATGTCTTGAGATAATTCGTCATGGTTGCGAGCAATAATAGTTTCAATGTTCTGGAAGCGAGTGTTGACAGAAGTGGTCAGATTTTTGAATTGAGTTTGAAAGAAGGTTTGGAAAGAATCAAGGCGAGTCATGAGCATTTGATTGGAGATATAGTCATCATCAGAGGTTGTGTCCTCGTCATCTTCATCAGCCTGGGCAGCAGCATTTTAGGGTCCAACAGTGTCTTCGGGAACAACATCAGATGGTTGATCATAATCACCTTTATGCACAAAAGAGTCAAGTTCCTCATTCCATACTATCTGCATGCTAGGCAGGACGCCCAAATCCAGCATATTCTCTTTTGTGGGTGTATACATGACTTCATCAGAGAAGTCCACCCCAAAGTGTTCTAAAATCCGGGAAACTTCCTTTGCATATGGTAAGCCAATTGCCTCTCGGGATCCAAACATGATAGATTTCACAAAATATGCCCAATTTAGTTGACAACCTTCATATATGAAATTCATAATTTTTAATTCAAACTCCGAAATTTGGGAGTAATTTCCAGCCTTCGGAACCATAATGTAGCTAAGGAAATAGTGCAAAAGGAGATTATCAACGGTAAGATATCCCACTTCATACCGTTGTTGGGCATATTTGGAACCAGCCTGAGTCCGCTTTTGTTCCATTGTGCGTCTGTCAAACCGACATAGGGCAACATACACATCATACTTAGAGATATCAGCTCATTCGCACAAGTTGTTGGGACAAAACTTTTGACCGTTAAAGGGAATGTTCAGAATTTCGCCTATAGTTTTGGTATTTAACCGAATGGTTTTTCCCTTAACTCAAGATACCAGCATTTTTCCATCTTGGATGAGATTGCAATAAAAAACCCTAACTAAGTCAGGATAGACAGGACCTTTGTAGCCTATAAACTATTCAACATGTTGTGCCTTGAGCAACTCAGGAAAGTTAAAGGCAGAGAAAGAGTTTAAAGTACCATATTTTGGAATGATAAATCGCTTGTCGGAGTAGAATGTGCGAAAACGATCAATTTCTTCCGGTGTGTGTAGAAGCCGGGATAAATCCTTGATGTTGGGATTCCTTGTTCGTTTTCTTGAAGGACTCACTGCTGCATGCTTGGTTCTTGGTCCTCGTTTGCAGGCATCCATGGTGAGAAATGAGGTTTTGGTGAAAAATGGGTTTGAGAGAAATGTGAGAAATCTGATGATAAATGCCAAGAAAGAAGTAAGGATTGATGTAGTTTGCAAGGTTGGGTGAATGGATAACTGAGTGAAAGGAGGATGGACGAGATTTTGGGAGAGGAGAGGAGAAGCTACAGCTGTGTATTCGAATACCAAATGTAAAATAACCCTAAAATGTGAAACAACTTTTATATCTGGGCAAAAACGCGAAGGTGTATTCGACTACACCTAGTTGTAGTCGACTACACATTGTTCTGGGAACGTGTATTCGACTACACATAAGTTGTATTCGAATACAAGAATTTATGGAAAAGTATGAATTCGAATACAAACATTTGTATTCGACTACATATGCAAATTTTTGCTTAAAAACTAAATTTTTTATGGAAATATCAACATGCAATGCACAACTTCATATATCAAGATCCAATAATCATCAAGGAATTTTATTTTTAACAACTTTAATATGTAATGCACAAATTTAAGAGAGATGACAGACTATGTGTATCATGCAATTTCATAGATCGTTTTCATTTAAAATTCCAAGTTCTCTTCGGATCTTATAAAATGAGTCCTTAGATAAAGGTTTTGTAAAGATACCGGCCAATTGATTGTGTGTATCAACAAATGTTACCTCAACATTACCTTTCATCACATGATCGCATAGAAAGTGATGACGTATATCGATGTGTTTAGTTCGAGAGTGCATGATTGGATTCTTTGAGATGTTTATTGCACTTGTGTTGTCACATCTTAGGGGAATGCATCCGAGATCAACTCCATAGTCATGTAATTGCTATTTGAGCCAGAGAATCTGAGCACAACAACTTCCTGCTGCTATGTATTCAGCTTCAGCAGTACTAAGTGCAACACAAGCTTGCTTTTTGCAAGACCATGATACTAGTTGTTAAAATATGGCAAGTGCCGCTTGTGCTTTTACGATCCGTTTTGTATCCTGCATAATCTGAATCAGAATATCCAACTAGGCTACATATGCTACCCTTGGGGTACCATAGGCCTACATTTGTCGTTCCTTTCAAATATTTCATAATTCTTTTAACGGCTACAAGATGCGATTCTTTCGGATCTGCCTGAAATCTTGCACACAAACAAACACTAAACATAATATCTGGCCGACTGGTCGTTAGATATAATAAGGATCCAATCATACCTCAATATTTGGATATGTCGATTGAGATACCCGATGCATCTTTATCAACATAGGTTCCGGAGCCCATTGGAGTTGCACTTTCTTTGCAGTTTTCCATTTCGAATCTTTTGAGTAATTCTTTACAATATTTTGCTTGATTTATGAAGATCTCATGCTCAAGTTGTTTGATGTGAAGTCCAAGAAAATAGTTCAACTTTCCCATCATGGACATTTCAAATTCTCCTTGCATTATAGAAGAGAATTCTTCACATATGTCATTGTTGGTTGATCCAAATATTATATCATCAACGTAGATTTGGACCAATAAGGTGTGACCATTATCTCTTTTGACAAATAATGTTTTATCGACTTTCCCTTTTTCAAATCCTCGCTCACATAAAAAGGTGCTTAATCTATCATACCAAGCTCTTGGAGTCTTCAAACTCAGGTGGCTGTTTGACATAGACTTCTTTATTTATATATCCATTGAGAAATGCACTCTTCACATCCATTTGATATAACTCAAAGTGCATGGAACAAGCATACGCAAGTAGTAAACGTATTGCTTCTAATCTTGCTACCGGAGAAAATGTTTCGTCAAAATCTATCCCTTCCTCTTGATTGTATCCTTGAGCGACCAATCTAGCTTCGTTGCGGACCCATTTTGTACCAATGATGTGTTTATTTCCAGGGTTAGGAACAAGTTCCCATACTTGGCTTCTTTCAAATTGATTGAGTTCTTCTTGCATGGCAAGTATCCATTGATCATCTTTAAGTGCTTCACCAATTTTGGAGGGTTCGATTTGAGAAACAAATGCCATATTTAAGCAAGCATCTTGTAGTTTTAATCTTGTTGTGACTCCTTTATTGATATCACCTATGATGTTATCAATTGGATGATATCTATGGGTTCTCCATTCTTTAGGAAGATCGTCATTTTGTCTTTCAATGTTGACTTCACTTTCTTGACCTGGTTGGTCAGTTTGATGGTCTTTGTTTGTATCATCGCTTTCAAAAACATCATCATCACAAGAAATAATATTTTCCTCTTTTATAGGGTTACTTTCATCAAAAGTTACATGCATTGATTCTTCGACAAAATAAAGTTCTTTTATTGAAAATTCTAAATGCTTTACTAGATAAAGAGTAACCGATAAATATACCTTCATCAGCTTTTTCATCAACTTCCGAAGATTAGTTTTCTTGCTTACCCAGTTGTTTAACACAAAACGCTACATCAAAAATGTGGTAGTGAGCAGATCATTTGGGTTCTCTTCTTCATGTAGAGTTTCATACGGAGTTTTCTTAAGCATTTGGTCGAGAATAACCCGGTTGGAACACATACGCGATGCTGTGTTTACAGACATTTGCGCCAAAATCATATTTCGTAGGTTTGACGTCGCTTAGATAGTCTTTTGCGAGCTCTATCAAGAGATCTGATTCTTTCTCTCATAACCCTCATTTGTTGTGGTGTCCTTGGTGCAGAAAACAAATTGTGGAAAACTGCCATTACTATTCCACAAAATTCTTCAAAATGAGAGTATTTTTGAGAATTCCCTACCATGATCACTTCTAATATGGATGGTTACGAATTATTAGGCAGATTGTTACCTTCGGACATAGCTATGGCATCCGTTTTTAAATGCCTTTAAAAGCTTCGTTTCTTACTTGTTAACTAAATAAGGTACAAGCTGAACCTTAGATGACATATCACAAGTAACTAGTCCATGAGTTTCCACCAAGACTTTTGGTCCTTGATGGACCAAACAAGTCCATATGTATCAATTGTAGTGGTCTAGAGGTTGAAATGACATTTTTAGGTTTGAAAGAGGTTTTTGTTTGCTTACCTTTTTGACATGTGTCACACAATTTATCCTTTAAAAGTTTCATTTTTGGTAAGACTACAACAAGATCATGCTTGACCAATTTGTTTAAATGATCCATATGAATATGAGCAAATCTCTTATGCCATAGCCAAGCATCATTATTGTCGCTTACCAAAAGACATTTCATTTTTAAGGATAAATCGTCAAGATTAAGTATAAAAATGTTTTTGAAACATTTATCGATAAATTGTATTTCATTTGTAGCTTCATTTTGGATGATACATTCATCTTTGTTGAAGGCTATCTTGTATCCTTTATCGCAAAGCTGACTAATGCTTATGAGATTGTGTTTTAGACCTTCAACATATAGTACATCTTCAATTGAGGGGGATGGGGCTGTGCCAACTTTTCCAATGCCTAAAATTTTTCCTTTGTTGTTGTCTCCATAGACCACATATCCCTTAGATTCAAGAGTCAATGCTGATTTTTTTTGCTATATCACCCGTCATGTGTTTAGAGCATCCACTATCTAAGTACCACATATTTGAGGTACTTTTTGTATATACCTGCAATATTAAAATCAAATTTTTTTAGGTACCCAATGTGCTTTGGGTCCTTGATGGTTAGTACCTTTCTCTATCCACACGTAATGCCCTTTTGGAATACTAATGTTTCTAATATGACAAGTATTAGGGGTGTGACCCTTGAGACCACAATAAGAACAAGTAGGAGTAAATCTATTTTTAAAAGCATGTGTATGAGATTTTCTATGAATTATTTTCTCTTTATAAAGGTGATCCTTTTTCACAGTTATAATCTTTTCTTGATTGGATTGATTACTTGCTTTGACAAAAATAGTCTTATTCAAGTTTGGTTTATCAAATTTTGAGTACCCAAGACACTTTTTGTCATTTGAGTTCTTTGCATATAAAACATTTTCAGGCCTATTCATCCTTTTCGTATGATAAATCATTCTTCTAATTTAATTTACAATTTTGAAGAGAGAGGATCACACATTTATTGCATGCAAAAAATTTACCGTTTAAGTTTCTCAGAACTTCTTTTCCATAGTGTCTAACTTTTCTTGAAGATTGAATGTCGATCTCGTTTTGTGTTGACATCAAGTTTGAACAGATTTTGACATTCAATAAAGTAGTCTCATTGATGGGTTTTTGAGCCTCATTATATTCTAGAATCAATTCACTAAATTAGTTATGAAGATGACGAAGAGGTTATATTTACTAACCTCTTCTTCATATATGACTTGATGATGCCATTAATGCAACATAGCACATTCTTCACTTTCTGGTTCTGAAGATGAACTTACTTCGTGCTTCCCAAGCATGATCTTCCTTGAAGTACTTCTTTTTGGTGGCTTTTTTCAACTTAACAAGGTTTGGACAATCTGCCTTGATATGTCCTTGTTTTCCGCATTCAAAGCAAGTGAAGTTTTGATTTGAAGTAGGACTATCTTTCTTCCTAAAACTTTTCCGTTTGAAAGTTCTGTCATTTTTAAGAAACTTACCAAATTTCTTAACAAGGAACGTAATATTTTCATCTTCATCTGAATTTTCATCTTTTATTTGTTCTCTTGATTCAATCTTTAGAGCAATGTTTTTGGTCTTCTTTTCTTGACTTTCATTTTGTTCTAGCATTCCAAGTTCGATTTCGTGTTCTTGGAGTTTTCCAAACAGTGCAGAAAGGGACATCTTTGATAGGCTTTTCTTTTCAGAAATTGCCGTTACTTTAGGTTGCCATGCCCTTGTTAATGATATCAGAACTTTAAGGTTCAATTCATCATTAGTGAAGGTTTTTCCAAGTGCTGTCAAGTGGTTGGTCATATGAGAAAATCTTTTCTGCAAGTCCAGAATAGATTCTCTGGGCTGCATTTGGAACAATTCATACTCTTGAGACAATGTGTTGAGTTTGGAACGCTTTACCTCAATTGTTCCTTCATGTGTTATTTCAAGTGTATCCCAGATTTCTTTAGCTGTTTTGCAATGAGATATGCGGAAAAATTCGTCCATTCCAAGTGCCATTCCAAGGGCCAATTGTAACATGTTTTTGGCCTTTTTATCAAACAATACTTTCCTTTTGTCATCATCTGTCCATGAGCCTTTTATCTTAACTTCTTCTTTATTATTGATAACTGTTGTTGGAACATAGGGACCGTTTTCTACCGCTTCCCATATATCATCTCCTTGTGCCTCAAGATATGCCTGCATGTGTATCTTCCAGAAATCATAGTGTTCACCAACGAAACATGGTGGTTTATTGCTACTA
Source organism: Cicer reticulatum (assembly GCA_002896235.1). Classification (NCBI taxonomy): domain Eukaryota; kingdom Viridiplantae; phylum Streptophyta; class Magnoliopsida; order Fabales; family Fabaceae; genus Cicer; species Cicer reticulatum. The sequence continues at coordinate 120 of PGWS01022806.1, read as the reverse complement.
CCACAATCTCTAAAATCTGGTTGTGCGGAAGCCATTAATAAGGATCGATGAGCAAACTATCGGAACCTGCTCTGATGCCAATTGTTAGTACAGAAGTACGCCTAAGAGGGGGGTGAATTA
>PGWS01022791.1:0-10196 GCA_002896235.1 Cicer reticulatum | reverse complement strand
TTTACTTCTGCATATTAATTTGGGCTATTACTGGTTGGATCTTTTTTCTTTCATACACCTGCGAATTGCTCATTACACCTCTATTTATGCATCAGAAACAGACTAGACTCCCCTGTGTGGGACTTACAAACTGTTTTACTCATGCACATGTACATCTACTACCTGCGCCCTTCCATCTGCACTTAAAGACTTCATCTTCTTCAGGAAGAAAATAACGCACATCCATCAAAAAAACCTTTTTTGTCTCAAATTCAATCCCCACCAATTCCTTACAATTTTGAAACAATCCCAACCTCTATCCCACACAAAATTGGTTATTGAATCCATTTTTTGACATCAATTTTATCAATCATGACTTCTTTTAAATCAGAAACAGTTGTATTTCTTTCCAAGGGTGAGCTGTTTTTGGCCCATTTCGATCACCACGTTTGTCGTCTCCAAAAACTGACACCGTTTTTGGATTCCTCCCGTCGAAACCTTCAAGATTACGTATGATTAATGATGTTATAAAACTGCAATGAGAATATTAAAGTACCCCATGGTTGATGAGATAATGATGATTCCTAAGATAATGCTCTTAATGGAGTAGTCTAAGCTAACTAACAAGGGAGAAAATAAATATTGGAATTGTGAAGTGAAGATTATTTGTAATTAGGGATTTGACAAGCTAGTGATTCCGGGGGAAGTACAACTGAATGAGCCTGATTGTGGCAGTCGGTTGTTGAGCATTGGCAAGATTGTTAGACCTTCGAGGTATTCGGTTGTGGAATTCATAGGAGACTCAGAGGTAGCACTCCAAAGTCGGGAGCTACATCAACACGCTTTTTACCTCAACTGTCGCGTATATGGTGTCTTCGGGTTGAGTTGACGGGGATCTATGAGGACATGACCAATTTGAAATTGTCTTAAGCTCATGTGTTGCATTGCTTTTCTTTGGTGATTTGTTTTGTTTTTTTGTGATTAATAGGTAGGTCGTGTGTGATAATAATTAACTCTTAGATGATTTGATGTTTATAGTGAATATGCATTGATTTACTTGAGTGGTTTTAACTTATTTATGTATTGTTTTTTCTTTGAAGAATGTTTTGTGTTATAGATAAAGTCTATTATGATTTTTTGGGTGTTTCTTCTTACTTATATTATATACATTAACATGATTTCAAACACTCACCTCCTTTGTTGTTTGTGTTTAACTGGCTTGGGTTCCTGCGTTTGTGAAATCGCAGTTATTACAGGTTAATGAGTCTTGAAGTTCAAGTTTGAGAGAAACCTCGCTCTGATAGGCGATACGGGAATTTAGAGTTGTGAATTTATATTTAGTTATGTAATTACAAAAGATTTTTGTTATGAAAAACCTTAGTACTAGTATGTTTTTGGAATTAAAAATAAGAATTTATAGTTAAATCAAGTTCATTGAGATTAAATTTTAATTGAGTAATAAAGTTTGAATTGTTCCATTTTGTACTTTGACAAACATGATATCCTAAATTAGTTACAAAAGTTTTTTATTTCTTGTAAATAAATTTTCTTTAATCCGCTGCGAATTTTACTCAAAATCTACGTAATATAAATTATTATATATGTCATTTTGGGGTTTAGGGTGTCACATGTTATATGTTGAAACACTATAGACAACCTTGGCAAGTTTGATTCCAGATCGACAAAAGTGCACCTTCATTGCATACTCAAAAGATCTAAAAGTTATTGAGTGTTTAATAGGGAAACTCATATTGTGTAAGAGTCAATACATGTTAAATTTGATAAGAAAAAACTTTACCTTAAAAAGTCAAAAATGCGGTTGATGATAGTTTCAGGTTTAATGGAACCAGAGAAAGAGATGCAGACAAACCAGAAAACCTAAAAAAACTAGAGGATACAAGTAATTCAAAAGAATAAGGCATATTATTAGAGATGAATCTGACCAAGTCAGAAGTAGTCAAAGATAAGTCAAAAGGGAGATCGGGATGGAAGTACAAGTCTTCCCATCCTAAAACTCTAATAAATGGAAATGCAAATTATCCTTTTGAAGAGCAGATCATCACTAAAAAACAACAAATTTGTTTGGTCTACTATCATCAATTGAACCTGCATCTGTTGATTAAGCACTAAAAGATGATGGATGGATCCTTGCAATGCAAGAATAGTTAAATTAATTTAAAAAGAATGACGTTTGGGATCTAGTACCTAGACTAAAGGAAAAACATTATTGGAACCAAATGGTTTTAGAAACAAGCTAAATGAAAATGAGAAGTGTTCAGAAACAAGGTAAGGGAACCTGTTGCACAAGATTATGAATCAACGAGAATGCATTAATTACACTAAGACATTGCCTCAAGTGCTTCAAATTAGAAGTTATTTGTAATCCTGTTTTCCTTTTGATGATGCTTATAATAAACATTACATTATTTTTCCAAAATGGATGTTAAAAAGTGTATTTCAAAATGGGGTATATAAGTGAAGAAGGTCTATGTTAAGTCACTCCCAGGTTTTGAAATTTCTTCTTAATTCTAGACCATTATTTCAACTAGGAAATCATTGTATGGTCTAAACAAGAACTTAAGGCATCGTATGATAGACTAAGTAACTTCCTGCTTAAAAATATTTGAAAGACGACAAGTAAGACAATACCATGTTTAGAAAATCAACAGGAGATGACATTTTTTATCATTCAATTTATGTTTGATGACATTATTATTTGGATCTACTAATGACAATCTTTGTCAAGAATGATTTCAACCTATGGCTACACCCAATGTACCATACTTGTTCACTAGAAAAAAATGAAGCAAGCCAGAAGGTTTTGACCAGAAAATATTGACGAATGATTTTCGATCACGATTTACCTTACTGCCTTAGACCTAATAATTATGTTTAAAGAGTTGTGTGTGTGTGTGTAACACCCTAATTTCTCATTACCCTATTTTAATAGTATAATGATACAATACTATTTTTTTTATGAATGTTAATATGTGTTTCTAATTTCCTTAGGTGTATCTGTGTGTTTGCCTTAGTAATTGATTTAAATCATTAATATTAACTATATTTAACTTACGAAATAAAAAATAAAATAAAATAAACAAATATATATATAGATATAAATAAAATAATACAAGGAGTGAATTTGTGTTCCTACCACTAGTTGTTACCTTTAGTCCTAATAGAATGGAATAATAATAATAATAATAATAATAATAATAATAATAATAATAATAATAATAATAATAATTAATAATAATAATAATAATAATAATATATAATTATAATAATGATGTGATGATGATGATGTGATGATGATGATGATAATAATTGTAATTATTATTATTATAAATAATAACCTAGGCTATTATGGAAGTATATATATATATGTAGCCTTCCAACCAAGCCGCATTCCAATCAGGGATTACCGCATAAAGGGAGCCGCCTTTCCCATTCCATCTGATTTCAATTTCCATTTCCAATTCCATCAATTTCCATTTCCAATTCCAACTTCCATTTCAATTTCCAATCCCAATTCCGATTTTAATACAAAACCACGTAAGGTATGTTAATTCCTCCTCTCATTTTTCTGAGTTTGGGCAGGCAATAAATTATTATAATAACAATATATATATCCTTGCAAATTCAGACAACAAAAAAAAATGAAGGATTCATAAAATAATTTTAGGCCAGAAATTATCTATTCAAGGAGGGTCTCGTTTTAAATGTTTCAAAAGGAAATGATAGATTTTTAGGAAATACTATGGTTGATTCCTAATGTTACCAATTCTATGTAGTCAGATGTTTGTGGCATTTCCTTCCCTTCCTTTCATAAAATATTTTCATATTTCATGTTGTCGTTCTTACTCTTACGCCTTTTGTACCCTCCGCAGCTTATTATGTGATTCTGTGTTAATTCTTATAATTTTACTTTTATACAAAATGCAGTAATATTGTACATGTGTTCCTTTTATTTTAATTTTTGTATTTTAATAATAGCTCTGATCTGACTGAAAATATGTTAATACTGAGCAGGCATCCGACAATACTTTTACGTCCAAAAAACTTCATTTTAGTTAGTTATAATTAAAGGTTGCCACAATTAATCAATTTAAGTATAATATAAAGTACTATTAGTTTGTTACAGAGGGCATATTGCTATACCTACTTTTACATTAGACTATAGATATTAACACCCTCATTATTAAATATTTCTATATATTCATTTTAATTAAAAATTAGAAATTGTGTTGGGTTAGCATACTAATTCCTATATTTGATGATACCTAATATATTTTTGGGTTTTAGTACAAATAGTAGATAATTTAATTTATTTATTTTATTTATTAATTTAATTATTTATTTATTGAGATTATATATTAATTGATTTATTTAGTTAATTTATTTATATAATTAATTATTATTTATTTATTTATTTAGATAATTTATTTACTTAGATTATTTATTTAGATAATATTTATTTATTTTATTATTAATTATTATTTATTTAGATAATTTATTTATTTAGATTATTTATTTAGTTATTTATTTAGATAATTTATTTATTTTATTTAGATTATTTATTTATTTAGATAATTTATTTATTTATTTAGATTATTTATTTATTTACATCATTCATTTACGTATTTATTTATTATTTATTCATTATTTATTTTATTATTTACTTATTTAATTATTCATTTATTTATTTATATTTATTTTATTTATTTATTTACTTATTTATTGCGTATTTAATTAATTATTTTATTTATTTATTTATTCAATTACTGATTATTTATTTATTATTTATTTTATTATTTATTTATTCACTTAATCTATTTAATTATTGTATTATTTATTTTATTATTTAGTTATTTATTCAGTTATGTATTTATTTATTTATTTTATTTATTTTATTTACTTATTATGGTATTTACTTATTATTTATTTATTTACTTATTTATTTATTACTTATTTGTTCATCATACTTATTTATTCATTACTGATTTATTTATTATTTATTTATCTATTTATTTATTCATTACTTATTTATTTAATTGGTTTACTTATTTATTATTTATTTACTCATCTACTTATGTACTTATTATTATTTATTTTATTATTTAATTATTTTATTTATTTATTTATTCATTATTTATTTTATTATCTATTTATTCGTTTTACTTATTTATTTATTAATTCAAGTTGATTTAATTCAGTTTACTTATTTAATTATTTTATTTATTATATATTCATTAATTATTTACTTATTACGTATTTACTTATTTATTTCCTTATTTACTTATCCAATTATTATTTCTTTATTCATTTCTTATTTATTTATTTTAATTATTCATTCATTTACTTATTCGTTATTTATTATTTATTTTAATTTATCATTTACTTATTTAATTTATTATTTATTATTTTATTCATTCTTTATTTTTCGTTATTAATTTATGTGTATTTATTAATTTAAATAATTATTCCATTTATGTATAGTAAGTAATTCATTTGTATTGTTGTGGTTGTGTGGTTATAATTCCCTCGCGGACTATTAGAGACGACGACCGATAAAAGAAACGACTCGTTAAGCAGATCAGACTCATTGGACGGAATCTTCAGCCGATGTAAGGGGTGAGATGAGGTTCGATCTTATGAGTATAAAATAACGTGAGATGAACGGGGAATGCTGAATTCCAAAATGTTTCATTTGGGGCTTACTACGTACAGTTGAGCCCTATTGAGTAATAATAATTAATTAATAAGATGTGGATGGTAATAGTGAGGACTAAATATAATTTAGCAACTTGTAGAATTGTCGTGAATTTATTTATAATAAGATTGCATGTTGTCTGATTTTATGAAATCTTCTGTGTTGATTGTTAATGTCTGAATGATTTGAACTTGAATGTTTTGTTACTTGATTGAATTTATGATATTACTAGAATGTATCACCGATTGAATTCCTTATTATGTGATTGATGAAATTGGATTGTGTATTGTGAGTAGTGTAAACCAAATATTGTGATTTTATTGTGATTGACTGATAAAGATATATGATGACGAATATCGTGAAGTCAAACTGAAACTTAGTGAGTAGTGATGATCGAGTAAGTCTGAGATATGTGTTGTAGATTTGGAGTTAGGATTGTTTTGTCATCATATAGGGAGGGTCTGACAAACCTAGTGATTCGGGGAAGTACAACTGAATGAGCCTGATCGTGGAGGGCTACAGTCGAACTGTAAGGTAAGACTGATAGACCTTGGGGGTACACCTAGTGGGGAATTCCTAAGTGGATTAGTGGGTTATTCCCTAAGGCCGGGAACTACCGTGCAACACAAGAGTACCCCGACTGTCGCGTATATGTGTCTCGGGTTGAGTTGAGGGGATCTATGAGGACTTGGGCCATTCATGAATTGTCCGTCCACTCTTGTAGTGGCATAGTATCAGGCCTCCTAACCAGTACTTCAGAGTAGAATGGTACCAAATGATGAAGTATAGAGTATAGGGACATGCATAGCATTTCATTATTTTGATTGCTTATTATGAAAGAATTTGATAAGTCGCTGATATATACACTTGACTGTTTTGAGATTGTGATAATTTGATTGTTTGCGTGTTCTCCTCGTGTATTTTTATACTGTTACATAATTTCGATACTCACCCCTCGTTGTTTGTGTTGGCGTTTTGCGACGGACGCAGACGAGTTGTAAGTTGCAGGTGATGACTAATACCATCAGGAGAGGCGGAAGCCACCATGCCTTGGAGACCTTCATTATTATGCATTGTGTTGATGTTATTTTGAGTATTTTATTTTTGGGAATTCCCGCTCTGATAGTGACATCGGGTTGGGACTATATTTGCACTGAATTTTAAAACATGAGTATGTGTACTTCAAAAAGATTCTGTTGTTTGATACTATGATTTCGAATCCATTATGTTTGATGGAAATTTTGGATTTATGTGACATGCTTATGATTATGTGATACTCTTTTTCAAAAAAAAAAAATTATTTGGGGTTTAGGGTGTCACATTAGTGGTATCAGAGCTGGTCTGTCCAATCAGACCGTAAATGTGTTATGTGTTTTTCTATGTTTCCTTGTGTACTCGTTATGTATTTTGTAGTTATGGTCATTATTGTGTTAGTATTGTAGAGCTAAGTTAGTTTCCTCACTTCCCCAAATGTCTCACTATATTCGATTGGCTTATCTGATTGATGTAGGTAGTGATGGCTGGTGGAAGGAATGATGCTGCGATTGCTGAGGCTCTGGAGTCTTCCTGGCAGGAGTTATAGTTCAGGCTCTCCAAGCTTTGGCTGAAATCTCAAGCTACTGCACAAGCCTCTGCGCAAGCTGCTACTCGAGCTGCACAGGTTGCTGGTCAAGCTGTTACTCAAGCTACTAGCGACAGTGGTGGCAAGGGAATATGCAAATAAATGAATTCATGGTGATGGATCGATTCCACAAGGCTAACCCTCCATCGTTTGAAGGTCACTATAATCCTGATGGAGCTCAAAAGTGGTTACAAGAAGTTGAAAAGATTTTCAGAGGAGTGGCATGTCCCGAAGGTCAGAAAGTGCATCTTGGTACCTTTATGTTGACGGAAGAAGCTGAACATTGGTGGGATAATTGCACGCCAACGTTTAGAGAATGCAGGGACTGCAATTACTTGGGCTATATTCAAAGAACATGTTTCTAATTAAGTATTTCCTTAAAGATATCCGTAATAGAAAGGAGATGGAATTTGTTAAATTGGAACAGGGGATATGACAGTAGTGAGTAATGCCGCTAAGTCGAGGATTATCCAGGTACTATCCACTCCTATGTTGAAGAAGCAGGAGAAAAGTCTAAGTGATCAAGTTTGAAATGGACTTAGGCCAGAGATCAAGAAACAGGTTGGATGCAAGAGATCCGCGACTTTCTTACCCTAGTGAAACTAAGAGTAGGAGATTTATGATGAGGATAGCCGTGCTGAAGGCACATTATCGAAACACTGGAATCATGAAGGACGAAGAGGCCTATGCATCATAATAGAGGAAAACCTTACTCTTTCCCTCCTAGTAGATCTGGAAGTCCGTTTGATTATCAACAAGCACAGTTTTTCCAGCTGGAAAAGGAGCTAAGTAGTGGCTAACGGAAAAGAAATGGGAACAATTATAAGTTATGGGAGTGGTAGAGGAACCCAATGGACGAGGAGTTAGTAGCGGAATTAGTAACACATGAGTCAAGTCTCACGCAAACAACAATGGTAAATAATGGTTACCTAGCTACTCCTATCGATGTGCAGGTGTGGAAAAGCAGGGTCACATGAATATGAATGTAGAGATGCTGGAATTACTTGTTTTAATTGTCAACAACAAGGCCACATTAGCACCACTATGCCTTACCCAAGGAAGACTCCACAGCTGGAAACCAGAGTTCCCAAGCCAGCAGACCTAAAATCAATGGAAGAGTCTTTGCCCTTAGTGGTGCAGGAAGCGTCTGAGAGAAGACCAACTTGATCCCAGGTACGTGTCTCATAAGTGATACTCCTTTATTTGTACTATTTGATTGTGGTGCACTCATTCTTTTGTTTCTCTTGATTGTGTTAGACGTTTAGGACTACATGTATCTCAGTTTACAGTATGAGTTGATTGTGATACCCCAACTAGTGATCTGCTTGATACTTCTAGTGTTTGTCTTGACGTTCTATCTATCATAGTGTGTGGAAGGGATTTCGAGTTGAACTTAGTGTGTTCTACCTGGGCGTCTGTCTGAATGTGATTCTTCGTATGGATTGCGCTCTTCTGCCAACCGTGTTCTCGCGTTAGATTTTTTAGTCAAACAGACCATTGAATTCATGAGTCAGAAGAGAGAGTGGATAAAGCTAGCAATATATCCACCAACCAAGTGAAGGCACTTCTGAAAGAAGATGGAAACCACAGATATATACATGATCCTTGCCCTCTTGGAATTTGCCAGAAAAGTGCATAATACGAATGTTCCCTATTTGTGTGATATTCTGAAGTATTTCCCTGAAGATGTCACTAGTTTACCACCAGAGCGTGAAATTGAGTTTAGCATTGACCTTGTACCAGGGTTACTCGGACCCATATCCATGGCAGGTATAGGATGTCTCTCCTTAGAATTCTCTGAGCTTAATGTAATATATTGGATAGAGCCTTACGATAAACAATTTATATATGCCTAGTGTTTCACGCGGATGGGAGTGCACTGTGTTGTTGGTTAAGAAGAAGGATGGCTCTATGAGGGTTATGCGTAGATTAACCGTCGACTTAAATAAAGTGACCATCAAGAATAAGTACCCGCTACCTAGGATAGATGACCTTATGATCAATTGAGAGGGTCATGTGTGCTTAGTAAGATAGATCTAGGTCAGGTACCATCAGATCCGCGTGAAACCTCTTGATACTCTAAGACCGGCTCTTTAGGACGCCGTTATGGCCATTACCGAGTATTTGGTTATGCCTTCGGTGTTACTAATCACCAGCCAGTGTTTATGGATTACATGAATCGGATCTTTCATCCTTACTCGACTCTTTTGTGGTTGTGTTTATAGATGATATCTTGTGTACTCTAAGGACTAAGGAAGAACATGGTGGGACATCTAAGGATAGTCTTAGAAAAACCCTTAAGGAGAAACGCAAATTATTTGCCAGTTTGTCTAAGTGTGAGTTTTGTTAGAGGAAGTAAGTTTCCTAGGACATATAATTTCCAAAAGGTGGTATACTAGCTGTTTGTCCCTACCAAAGTGGATGAGTGTGTCTTAGAATGGAAAGTACCTAAATCAGTGGACTGAGATTAGGAGTTTCTCCTAGGATTGGCAGGTTATTATCGTAGGGTTCATAGAAGGATTCTCCTTCAGGTGGCCTACCTTTGACTAAGTTGTACCCGCAAGGGGGAATTGTTCGTTGCAGGTGGGATACTCATCTGTGCGAGTAATAGGTTTCCAAAGAGCTTAAGAAACGATTGACCTCCGCAACAATCTTAGTATTACCTGACCTGAAGTGAACCTTTTGTAGTATATTGTGATGCGTGTGGTTCCGGATTAGGTGTGAGTAACTTAGTGCAGGATGGAAGGTAGTAGTACATATGCTTCTAGGCAACTGAAGATTCATGAGAGAAACTAGGCCTACCCATGACCTAGAACAGCAGGCAGTTGTCTTTGTACTTAAGATGTGGAGACATTATTTATATGGATCTAGATTTGAGGTTTT
>PGWS01022789.1:0-22798 GCA_002896235.1 Cicer reticulatum | reverse complement strand
TTGTATGCAATTCATATTATGTTTTCAGTTTTTGAAAATTCAAATTATTATTTTTATCATAATTTTGATTTTGACCTTCTCATTTTTAAGAGAATGAAACTCAATAACTCATAAAATATATTTTCACGTCATTTAGTTTTATCACATAAATTTTAAATATGTAGTTTTTTATTTTTAGTATACCGAAGTCAATAAAAAAACCCGTGCAATGCACTAATGTCCACACTAGTTAATTAATTACATATTACTACTAGTAACTTAACATAATCCTACATATTTCAATAGATGACAAATGGCAAACTTGCCTAAAAATAAACCTTATAATATTACAATAATATAGATAGATTCGAAGAGACACTTACGTCTTTTTTGTTTCTTTCAAAAAATCACACAATGACAAATACAGTTAATATTATTATAATTAGATCTGTTGAATATTACAAGAAAACTCTTGTTTGAGTTAGTCGGTTTAGTAACTTTTTGTAAATATTGAATTTCTTTAATCTAACCATTCATTATTTTATATTACCATAACAATCGTGCATACTTAAAATTGAATATTGTGAAACTATAAAATTTTACAGTTAATATATTTGTAATAAATATATATATCGTTAAATGATTTACTATATAAAAATATCCAATAACAATTAAAATTTTATAAAAATTTAATATTTAGTTCTACTAATTAAATTATTAATGTAACAATTAAATTAATTAAAAATTTAAACAATACAAAAATTTCTCTCATAATTCCAAGAATCCTAACACATGTGAGTTCCTACAACCTAAACAAAAATAAGACAAAAGAAAACGTCTAACAATGACCTTTCATTCACGTTTGCTGGATGTTGTTTCGCGCTTGGTTTACTTCAGGTAATTGAAAAAAAAAGTAGTTTTATTTCTTTATTATTTTTATTATCTTTTATATAAATTTACCATTAAAATTAATCTTGTTTGTTTGATTTGCGTTATTTTTACTTACATGTTCTTGTTTATTTTTGTGTGTGTTCTTATGGCATATTTTTAAAAAATTTATAGTTTGTGCAAAATTACATAGTTCAATGTTATTCTGATAACTCCACTGTGATATCAAATACAAGTTTGATCTTCCAAATCTAAGAAATACATAGCTTAATTACCGGTTAGTTTATCACTCTCTCTAAAATGAAACATAACTATAAGTAATATTTAAAAAATTGATTTATTTGATTTTAAATTAAAGTTAAATATATAAAAAAATGTCTAATACGTACTCTCATTCATAATAATTATTACATTTGCAAAAAGGTATGTGTTCAAAAGAAGTATATTTTAATTCATACAATTTTGATTCTTGTCAAATTGCTACATTATAGGTTTTAAAGATAATTTAAAAAATTACTATTTTTATTATTATATTTTTTTAAATATTTTTAAAATGGTCTAATGGTTAATTATTTTTAGAATGAGGTGTATATTAATTTATATGAATTTAAAGGCATGTCATTGATCAAAGATCAAAGTAAAACTAAGTATTAGTTAAAAAAAAAATCAAAGATGATTTGTTTAGACAAAAACAAATTTTTAAAAATAATGAAACACAATTTTAATATTTTTTTTGTGTATAAAAACTTCTAAAAATTATTAAATATTTAATTTTAATTTCTTGACAAATTTATAATACAATGTTTAATATTTTTATTCTTAAAAGATACTACGTTAAAGGCACTTTTTACTATATGTGATTAAATTTTATGCAGGTGTAGGATTAGCAATAGGTGATCCTCGTGAAAAAGTCTGCATCGGGAGATGCGATAAGTCTCGAACGTGCGGTGTAGATTGCATTTTGGATGGCTTTCAGAAAGGTGGCGCATGTGCTGGAGAGATAGAACAGTTTTCATTTTGTTGTTGTAATATATAATGAATGAAATATTGTAGCACCCTTTAATACATTCCAAATAAATAAAAAAGGTTATCCCTCCTTTGTACCAAAAATAATAATTAATTTTTTTTACAACAAAAAAATATAAAAGTTACATTCGCAGGTTCTCTAAGTTATTTGTTAAAAAAAAAGTTAAGTTTTTAATAAAAAAATATTACTCTTTACGATCTCAAAATATAAATTATATATTTTAAAGTTTTTTTTCTTCTTTTATATTTGGATTCTTAATGAGAGTTCCAAAAATACTTTTTAGTTTATTCATAAATAAATATGATTTGTCCTAATAAAAATCAATGTAAGGATGTTGAAAAACATTATCAAAATTAAAAAGAATCAAAACGATTTTGATGGAAAATAAAAGGTAAGAAAGAATAATATATTATATGTTTGAAGATTGTGAATAAGAGCAGAACGTTTTGTTTTGTGTATATTTTGTTGATTTTAAAAATATCATATAAAAAACTTTAAAAAAGGTCGTTAAATTTATCAAACCTAAAAACAAAAAAATTAGCTTTTTACTTTTTCTACATGTTTCTTTTAACTCTTTTTTTACAGAATAAATGTTCTTATATTATATAATTGAATTAAACTAATTAGATTTAGGTAACCAATGATACAAGTACTTTGATAAGCAATCACACTAAAGAATTCAATAGATACACATATAAACTCTTACATACTAGCAACAACTAAATAGATTGAAGAAAAACAATCGTTCCATAAATTATCTGTTTCATCGAAACAATTGTTCATTCAATTCTTAATTTTTCTTAGTTCTTAATTATTCATAGGCTTTCATTAAATATAATATTTTTTATTTTATTATTAAAAAAAATATGATAATTTTGATTATTCTTTATGATAATATAAATAATAACACCTCATATCGAAAACATGTAGTGAATTTTATCCTAATCTTTTAACAAGATTACAAAGAAAAATAAGTATTTCAAAAAAAAAAAATGAAATTATAGATAACTTTACTTATAGTTATTTTATAAAAAATACAAATATTTTTTAATTAAATTAGTTATTTAAATCATAATAACATAATATAAATAAAATATTAATATATAAATTAAAATTAATAAAATCTAATATATACTTTAAAAATTTAATTATTAAAATAAATAATTAGAAATTGCTTCAACATAATATCCCACTAAAAAAAACTCAAAGTTAAGTCACATCGATGTTTTTCTTACAAACCCCGTAAAAAAGCCTATGTGAATTTCCTCCCCCGTTCATCCCTTGAGAAAGTCTTGCAACCCCCCCCACTTTTACCTGCCACCCCCCCATAAATTTTTATTGACCAATTTACCCTTTTTATTTTATATAAAATTTATCAGTAAATATATTACACTATTTTCTCACCCCCACATTCGAAAGTTTTTAAAAAAAATTCTATGAATCGAAAGTTTCAAACTTTCGAAACAATCACGAGGTTATGATTCGATCACAACATTCGACCCTTTTGTGAAAAATACAAATTTCGAAATGCAATTTATCACAAAAATCACAAAACATTCGAAACTTTGCTTAAAATGAAAGATCGAAACGTGCATTTCCTGAGAGTTTCGGAACTTTGCTTAAGGATGAAAGCTCGAGGCAGATTTTGGATACACATTCGAAGCTTTGGTTATGACTAAACCTTCGAAACGAAAACACATTTCGAAACATTGCTTGAAGCTGAAAAGTTCCGAAAGTTTTTTGTCCAGCAATTTTCGAAAGTTAGATCAATGCAAAAGTTTCGAAATTTTGATTTTTTTTTTTAACAAAAAATTTATCATTATTTATATATATTATTTTATATTATTATTATTAATATTTAATTACTATTTTTGAAACAAGTATGAGTAGATTGAGGTCCTGCCTCAAGAAAATATAATAATTCTACGGACCAAATTCATTCCGATCAGGTATTTATATTACTGATAATCTATCACGAATAATTTTTTATTATAACTATATATTTTGAAGTTTATTTGAAACATATTTTGTAGGTATTTCCTTCACGAGAATCTGTGTTTGAATGGGCAAAAACCATTGGAAGAGAAAATGGAATTTTAATTGTCATCATTCGTTCAGATAAAGCAACCGGAAAGAGGGGAAGAAAAGACAAATTGATTTGGGATGCGAAAGAGGTGGAAGATATAAATCCAAAATCAAAATCAACAGTGACTTGTTCTCATAAGGAAATTGTCCGTTTACTCTCAGATGTATACCCTTAAGTGTTGGTGAAGGATGGTAAAATAGTGTTCGTTGTGGAACACATTAATCATGATCTACTTGATACGTGTAACTGGTCATTCTTATTTGGGGCGTTTAAATGAAAGAAGAGAGGAAATTTGTCAATGACATGACAAAGTATAAGCTTGCCCCCAGAGATTCATCCTAAATGCTTTGAAAGAGAGAAATAAAGCTAATCTGACAATTCCAAGTCAAATATATAAAGCAAGGAGTACTTATCGATCATCGTTGAGAGGTCCGTATACAGAAATGCAGCATCTGTTGAAGTTAATACAACAAGAAAATTATGTGTATTGGACAAGAAGACGGGAGAATTCTGATGTTTTGAGAGATATTTTTTGGACACATACTGATTGGTATAAAGTTGTTAAACACGTTTCATTTTGTTTTGATATGTGATAGCACATACAAAACAAACAGATATCGGTTACCATTACTTGAAATTGTCGTTGTCACATCTACTAGTTTGACATTTTCTGTTGGGTTTGCTTATTTGGAACAAGAGCGACAAGATAACTTCATCTGGGCATTTGAAAAGGTACGACAGTTGTTCAAATCTGAGACTTTAATTTCTAAAGTTATTGTGACTGATAGAGATCTTGCCATGATGAATGCGATTAGTGTTGTTTTCCTACTTCAATACATTTGCTATGTCGTTTCATTATTGAAAAAAATGTTGGGGCAAGATGCAAACAATATGTGAAAAAGATAGGCAAGAAGAAGTAATGGATTTATGGAAAAAAAATTGTATATTCAAGTAGTGTAGAGGAGTATGATCATCACCTGCAACATTTTGAGCTAGTGTGTGCCGATATTATTCTTTTGTTGATTATGTGAAAGATTCGTGTGTTAACACCTTACAAAGAAAGGTTGTCAATGTTTGGACCAATAGAGTGATGCATTGGGGGAACACAACATCTAACAGGTATTTTTAAATTTGATTTTGTTTGTTTTAGAAAATATGATTTACTAGTTTGTGATTTATTTTAATTTGTATTATTTAATTTATTTGTAGAGTTGAGTCTGCCCATTGGAGATTGAAAAACATGCTGCAAACTAGTTTGGGTGATTTGTGTAAAAGTTGGGATGCTGTGAATATGATGATTGAAGAACCAAATATGTATCATTCAATCTTCTTTTCAGAAAACCATCAAGGATGTTGAGCACGGGTATAATTCATGATTCTTTCAAAGTCTGCATCATTGTGTATCAAGGAAATGTTTTAAAAAAAATTGACAAACAGTTGCAGAGAGTGAAGATTGTAGGTACTGACAAAACAATATGTGGTTGCTCAATCAGAACAACTCATGGATTACCATGTGCTTGTGAGTTGGCAAAGTTGCAGATATCTGGTAATGTTATCCCTTTAGATAGCATTCATGTTTTTTGGAGAACGTTAAGCCTTGAGAATTTTCTTGAGGATGAAGAATCTTTATCAGATTATGACTTTCAGAAGAGTTAGAAGCAATGAAAGCGTACATGAAGAAACACGATATTGTAAGTCAAAAGGATATTCAGGGATAAGGTGCGTGAAGTTGTATTTCCACATACAACATCAATACTTGCACCACCAGAGAAGGTGAGAACCAAGGGAGCAAGTAAAAAGAAGAAAGAATTTGATACTCCTCGTGATCCGTCATATTGGGAGTATGTTGATGCCTCTCAAGAATCTGCAAAACAACCATCTCAACGTTCTGCAAGGCAACCATCTCATTCGTCACAGTATTCTGCAAAACAACCATTTTACACACATTTTCCTACTCTTATACGTCCGTATATTGAGGAGATAATAGACGTGGTGGCTGATGGAAATTGTGGGTTTCGCGCAATTGCAGCATTGTTAGGTTGGACTGAAGAATTTTGGCCTTTAGTTCGAACACAATTGGATAAAGAGATTCATCTACATCAAGACCTTTATGCTAATGTGTTCGATGACAGTGTTGAATCAGTGCGTAGCTCATTGAACATATCAGGATTGGGTGCTCAAGGACAAGATAAGTGGATGTGTTTACCAGACTTGGGTTACGTGATAGCAACACAATATAATGTCATATTGGTGTCGTTGTCTCGTAATATGAATATGACATTCTTTCCGCTAAACAAACCACCGCCGTCAAAAGAACGTTTACTAGCCATTGGATTCGTCAATGGAAATCATTGGGTACAGGTAAAACTTATTAGTGTTTATTAAATTAAATTAACAACCATTGTTTATTAAATTATATTTATTATTGGGTATGATATTAAATTCAGTTTATTAATGTTTAATATCTTATTGTCCAGATCAAGTTGAAGTCTAATTGTCCTTTGCACCTATCTCACAAAAATGGAAAGACTATTGTAATGAATGTGCAAAGACATGGGAAATAGCTTGTGCAGCACGTATGAAGCAATGGGAACACATTGATCCATCATTTAGCAAATCATCTTGTATTTCATTAAATGAAGATTAGAATATATTTTACGTTATAATTTATGTTGTCATTTACGTTGTCATTTACGTTATCATTTACGTTGTCATTTACGTTTTCATTTACGTTATCATTTACGTTATCATTTACGTTGTCATTTACGTTATCATTTACGTTGTCATTTACGTTGTCATTTACGTTATCATTTACGTTATCATTTACGTTATCATTTACGTTATCATTTACGTTGTCATTTACGTTATCATTTACGTTATCATTTACGTTATCATTTACGTTGTCATTTACGATAATCTCAAAATAACACAGTCGATAATCTCAAAATATCACAATAAACCAATAACTAATATTCAGTCATACATAACACAATAACACAATAACTAATCGTCATACAAGCGACATAATTCACTCAATGTATCATGAATCTCACTATATGGTCTTACCATATTTAAGGCCCTACGTGCAAGCTCAGCTGCTCTACGGTCTCTAAGATCTCTAGGGTCTATACCAGCATGTGCAGACGATGATGGACCAGCATGGGCAGCAACAGTAGTATGTGGACTCGAAGGTGCAACGGTGGATGGAGGGAGAATCAGAGGATGTGAAACACTAATGTACCATGCATAGTAGTCTGCAGTGACCTCTCCAGGAAAAGTGGCAACATGATATAGTCTCCGAAAGGTCTCTACAGATGATCTCATAGTACTCTGCCACACCCAATCTACACTGTCCGGCATCGGAGGAACGTCCGCGGAATGCACTGAATACGACCAAACTGTCGGAGACATCGCTCTGGCAAATATGGGACTGAGACTCCACCACATCGAAGATATCCAGAAAAACATCGAAACCGATACAAACGGATGATTAGCTCGATCATCATCATACGGTGTAAACACTACATCCTCGAGCAACAATCCATCAAGTCTCCGACGATATGCCATCAATCCACCTTCAACAGCATGTTTTGCAGTCCACCTACATGCTCTTGGCCGATGCGCAGGAAACCGCTCCTCTATCACCCCGCTTACAGATCCTAGGGAAGTGCTCGTAAATCCAACACTGCAACATAATTAACATAATAAAATAACAACGTAATAAGTAAATAAATAATTACATTAATAATTAAATAAATAATTACATTAATAATTAAATAAATAAACGACACAACTTAATATAAATGATATACCTGCAGTAGGCTCATGTAACCTCCCAGCTGTCGAGTGTCGTGGATAGCTCCATCTCCCAAGTTGTCATAAAGGAAACTAATGCCGCGGAAGCCCACGAGTAGTCTCGACAATGATGTAAATCAATAAAAAAGAAATGTATTTCGCCTCAACACGCGTATGTGTTTTATCGGCGAAAATAGTGCAGCCAACTAAATGCAACAGATACGTTCTAGCAGCACACTCAAACTGGTTAGTTTGAATGAGACGGCTATACAAATCACGCAACCATTGCAATCTATATTGGGCACATTTATTATAACTAATCTCAGCACATGCTTCCTCCCATGTTGCACCTAAGTACTCATGTGCAGCTCTTACAGCATTATTAGTATTCATATTCAAAGGTGCATCAAAAAATTTACCATGCGGTGAGATGTGAAGGAGAGTCGCAACATCATCTAAGGTGATCGTCATCTCTCCAAATGGCAGATGAAATGAGCTGGTCCTCTCGATGCCATCTTTCAACAAATGCCGATATCAGACCAGCATCCGCCATTGTGAGGTAGCCTGAAGATAGATGCATCAGCCCCAGATTCCTGAATCCAATGCTCTACAGGAGCTGGAATAGGAACTTCCCGCAAACTTCTTCAATTTCAATCCGTGAAGTAATTACCTTTAGTGATCCACGATCCTGCGAGTAATTACAGAACAATTGAGATTAATTCAACTTAAAATAAATAAACAAATAATTAAACATTTATATTAACTATATAATTAATTAAATAAACATAAACTTAAAAATAAAACTAATTAAACATTTATATAAACATTCATTTAATTTAATAAACTTAAACACAAATAAACAAATAATTAACATTTATATTAATATATAATTAATTAAATAAATATAATTAAACATTTATATTAATTTATAATTAATTATAAATGTAAAAATAAATATAATTAAACATTTACATAAACATTCATTTAATTTAATAAACTTTAAACAAAAATAATTAAATATAAAATAATTTAATTTAATACCTCTCCTTTCCCATAACCTCCGAGCCACGTGATGCTCATACTGTGTCAACAAAGATGTCACTGTCGGTCCTCCGGGAAATCCCGTCTGCTGATCCTGCTCATCAATATCATCAGCATCATCGGACTCATCAGCGTCAGGATGTGCAGAAGTATCAGGAGTATCATCAGCGGTCTGCTCCATCTGTGGCGGCTGAGGGACATCCTCCTCCATATGTGCATGCTCGGTGGAGTCAACATCATCGTCCTGAACCTCCTGTTGTCTTCGACGACGCTGCCTAATAGGACGATTTGCTTCGTTGCGTCGTCTGTTTGATGCTGTTGGTGGAATTCTCTCTACATCATCACGTCTATCACCTATGATGTTACGAATATCTGACCAAAGGCTCCTCTCATTCTAGGCACTGCAATATATTAATATACCAATATTAAAAACAAATAAAAAAAAATTAAAAAAAACCCAAATAATATTTCGAAAGTTTCACTGGGAAACCAAACTTTCGAAACCCCAGATTTTCGAATGTTTCCATCAAGCTCAAACTTTCGAAGCCCAGTTTTTCGAATCTTTCAGAAATGTTCGAACCTTTTACATTTCGAATATTTCACCTTCAAGGAAACCTTCGAAACTTCTGAACTTCGAATGTTTCAAGTTCAAAGAAAGGTTCGAATGGTTGAACATTTCTGGAAAAGAAGGGCTTCGAAAGTTTAGGATTCAACGAAAGGTTCGAATGTTAGACAAATCTGGAAAAACGCAACGCTTCGAAAGTTTAACATTCATCGAAATGTTCGAAGGTTTTGGAAAATTCTGGAAAAATACAGCTTCGAAAGTTTAACATTCAACGAAATATTCGAAGGTTTTGGAAAAATCTGGAAAAACAAAGCTTCGAATGTTTAACATTCAAGGAAAGGTTCGAGAAATACTTACTTTTTCACTTCGAATGTGTCAAAGGTTCGAATATTGTAATGGGTGGGAGAATCGGATGTTTCAGAGTTTCGAACAAATGGGGAAAAAAAGGAAAGTTATTTTTTTTGTAGGATTTTATAGTTAACATTAAGGGTAATATGGTCTTTTACATATAGTTGGGGGGGTGGCAGGTAAAAGTGGGGGGGTGCGCAGTACAATTCTCAAATCCCTTTTGAGATCAAAACCAGCCCAAGAAAACGTGGTTTATCGGGTCGCGTTCCTGGGTCGGGTTTTATTGGATATTATAGGTATTTTTGGTATTTTTTCCCTCTAAACCCTAATTTCACTTCTCTACTTTCAGCTTTCAGCGTCCTTAGTATTCTTCTTTTCCATTCCTTCTTCTCCTTCCCTGCGACGTGAGAACCAGCTGCACGCCGCCCAGGTTTTGTTACTCATTCCTCTATTTTTTTTTGTGTGTGTTAGTTCTTTCTTTTGTTATTTCCTTTCTTCTTTCTCTAATTTTTTTCTACTTCCTTAGTATCTTCTTTCTCTTTCTCTGTTTTGTTCTACTTACTTCTTTCTTTTCTTACTTATTGTTATGAGTAATACCGAGTTCAATCTCTTGGCCGCCTCTCAGAACTCTGAATACTGCTTTTTCATTAAGCTTCTTCATAGACACCAAGTGCTCAAATGTTATCAGTTCTCTATTTCGGAAAGGAACTGTATCGTACACGTAATATATTTATATTATAAATATGAACTCAATGGAAAATTTGGCTAGGAGGAAGGGCTTTTCCCACTTTATTGTAATGCTCAACTATTTTAACAATACAACTAATCATAAGCTTTTATAAGATTTAGAATCAGAAGATTTCAACTCATTCAAAATTTCAAATTGGACTTAAACTTCTGTTTTATTAGGTTGATGCTTGGTCATAATGTTGTTGATCAGTTTCAAGGTCCTTCACTAGCCCACTCCTTACCTGATTGGACTTGTTTTTGTTCCTTTAAGTCCCTTATAATGATTGATGAGCTAGACTTCCTAGATATATTGTGTTTTCTGTTCTTGATAGTTGATATAAATAATTTGGTCTTTGTATTGTGCTCTGTGAAGAACTATAAGATATCTCAAGGTTACAGAATTGAAATATAGAGTGATGGTGATGAACTAATATATATGAACATAGAAACTAATGGAAGATTAAGGAACTAATGAATGTTAAGTTTTGGAATTCAAGAAAAATAAAGACAAAGAAAATAAAAGGACTTACCCAATATTCTCGGCACCTGAAAGATTTTGGAATGCTACTCCAGCAACTTTCTTGCCCATAATTGCAGGACCACCAATATTCCCTGGATTTATGGCTACATCAATCTGTATTGCCATCAGTTGTGATGCACCATGTACATATTGTGTAGGTTCAACCCTGGAAACAACCCAACCCCTTTAGTGACTGAAATGGTTCCTACTTCCTAACTAACTTCTTTCTCTTTCTCTGTTTTGTTCTACTTACTTCCTTCTTCTGTTTAGAGTTTTAATATTTAAATGTTTTTAATACTTTAGGTTTAAGACATGCATTTTTATTTCCTTGACTTTTGTTGGTAGCTTGATATTTTAATGTATGTTTTTGATTAAGATTATGATTTGTGGATTTTATTGTTATTAATGAATGTTTCAAAGTTTGACTCATTGTTTAATTTTGTATGTTTATCATAACATTGCCTCGCATAATTTTAAGATTGGCGAAGTTATATGGGATGCAGTGTTTGTCAGTAAAACACCAAAATGAAGATAAAATTAGTATAGCAGAGATGCAAATGCTGTGTTGGATGTGTGGAAAGATGGGATGAGACAGAATTAGAAATTTCAAAATTAGAGAGTTGGGGTAGCACCTATCGTTGAAAAGATGGTAGAAACTCGACTTAGGTGGTTTGGGAATGTGTAGAGCAGACTTGTAGATTTTGTAGGGAGAAGAGTAGATCAAATTGAGGATAGTGAAATTATTAGAGGCTAGTGAAGACCTAGAAAAACTATAAGAGAAACTATTAGGAAAGACCTAGAGATTGACGGACTAGAATGAGATGTGCTACATGGTAGAACGCTATGGCATCATTTGATTCATGTAGCGACCCTACTTAGTGGGAAAAGGCTTGGTTGTTGTGTGATAATTGCCTTTGTGTGAAAAGTGGATGTATGTGTGATTGTGTGTTTCACATTTGATTTACTTATCAATCTCATGTTCCATGTTTCTATTTGAGTGTTGTATTAGTATTGATTTGATTAAGTATATTCAGTTGTAATTTCTATGCTAGGATCTTTAATGCATTTGGGGGTAAGACATGCAGTAATTCTTTTGTGATATTCCAAGTAGCATATAATCTAATATGAGGGAGGTGGGACGAAAGGTGCACAGTGATTTGTTTTGTCTACCATAACCTGCGTGCGTGATGGGTTACGGTCTGTTGGCAGTTCTATTTGTGTGTGTAGAGTTGCGTAGGGGAAAACCTGCCTTACCTTTCCGATTTTGATGTCTGTTCTTCTATTTGTTTCATGATATTTTATTTCTTCAATGTGTTATTTCTTCCTTGTTGACATTAAATGAACTATTGTCTTTCTGAATGTAGTAAAAACCTGAAAAAGATGGCTGAAGAGGAACCAAAGGCTCTCAACTATGTTCCAGAGGTTATATTGAAGAAGAGGAAAAATAGTGAAGCATGGGCTTTAAGAAAAAAGGAGCAATTCCAGAAAAAAGGTTTCCAATTTAGGAAGTCCAAGGACTTTATTAAAAAGCCTGAGGATTTCATTTTTGAATATCGCAACAGGGTAGCTTTTTTACCTTCATTTTCTTCCGTTAAATTTGTAATATTCAATTAATGATTTTTGCAGTATTTTACTTTTTGCTTGTTTATGAAATTTACGATATGATTAAGCTAAATACATTTTTGCAGTGACTTCTATTATTATTATTATTATTATTATTATTATATTATTATTATTATTATTATCCATCTATCCTTGCTTGTGTAGGAGGTGGACCTTCTTAGAATGAAACGCAGGCTCAAGGGCGTTAAGAGGAAACAGCCAGAACAATCGACCCCAAACAAGCCCATAATAGTCATTCGTATACAGGGGTAATGTATTTGTTTATCAGTCAATGTTTGATTTTGCCTTTGTGAATAGTTAAAGCATCTTTCTTTTGTTTCATTCATTTTTAGGAAACAAGACATGCATCCTACAACCAGAAAGCACTTACTGAGTTTGGGATTGAGAAAGAATATTCAGTGCTGTCTTAGTGAAGCCAACTGATGGAGTAATGGCCAAACTGCTGAGAGTGGAACCATATGTTACCTATGGGTAAGAGATTGATGTTAATGATTTTATATTAGATGTGTATGAGATGTTATGAATTTATGATATGGTATTTGATGTTATTGGAAGGGTAGATTTGTAGAACTTATACTTTTTTAGGAAAACACATTTTGCTCCTTTCTTGTATGTTTACTTTCATGTAAAATTGCATTGTTGATTGTTCCCAAATTTCCGTTCGTGAGCATTATTTCTAATTTTTTAAAAATCTGCTTCTTTTGAAGATACCCAAATCTTAAAAGCATAAAGGAGCTAATTTACAAGAAGGGGAATGCGAAAATAGATAAGCGAAAAGTTCCTTTGACAGATAATAACATTATTGAGCAGGTAAGTACATGGTGTTTCTAGATCCCTAGGGCCTGTTTGATTTTACTTTTTCAAAACAGTTGTTTTAAAAAGTTAACAAAGAACAAAATTTGTTTTTAGTTTTTTCAAAACAGAAAATTGTTTTTTAAAAAGATAATCCAACATATCCCTAGTTTTTCTTTGACCCTCTTGCTTAATTTTTTGTGATTCTTCTTCCACTTTTTTTCCTGCAGGAATTAGGACAGTTCGGTATTGTATGCATAGAAGACATGGTGCATCAAATTGATAATGTTGGTCCACACTTTAAGGAAGTTGTCAGATTTATGTGGCCCTTTGAACTCAACAAGCCAGCAGAAGGATTGAAAGGATCGAAAACCCGATTCAAGGATGGTGGAGATGCAGGGAACCGTGAGGATCTCATCAACGAGCTCATCAATAAAATGAATTAATTTAGGTCACAGACACAATATACCAAGTGATCGGGGATTTGATGGTTTGTCACTAAAAAAATATATATCCGTTTATTGTTAAAGTGAATTTTGATGGTTTCTTAAATGAATTTTGATGGTTTGTCACTAAAAAGTATTATAAGCGTTTATTGTTAAAGCTGATTTGAAATATGTGGTAAGTCTTGTTTTCCATTTTATTTGGGTTCGTCTGCAGCATGTGGCTTCACAATGAGATAAGTGAGAAAGAATTGGTTGAATGTATATGAATGACGTGAAACAATGATCTAGTTGCTGCCTTTTCAATATCAAGATCTGTGTTTAGTGCCTGAAATGTAGTTTCCCTTAGAAATTGGACACAATTGAGTAAGCTGTGTTATATAAATAGTATTAGGCTTAATTGCAAATTGAGTCTTTCTATTATTATCAATTCACAGAAATACTCTATTTTAAAAGTTGATAGATTGTCATTCCTTTAAACTTTTGAACTATAAAATGCAGAATTAATATATTTTTGATGACGTGACATTTAATTTTATGATATAGAACTATTTTAGATGCATTATTTATTCATATGTTATTAATGAAATTAAAAATATGAAAAATCTCCGAAGTTGAAAGTTATATTTTTACCGTGTTTTATTTTAATTTTATGGGTGTTAGTTATTTTATATTTTTATTATATATTACGTTATTTAAAATATTTTATGTCGTTATTTTTTAGTTAAAAAATTAAGAGATATCAAAATTGTCGATTTTTAAAATAGGAGATCAATTTTATAAATTAGGAAAAATAGAGGGACTAAAATGCAATTAAATTATAGTATTAAGATAACAAATATTTTATTTGATGGTAAATGCAGTTCACACACGTGATTATCATAGTTTAATGAGTGGTGTATAGATAAGTCTAATAAGATTGGATATATCATTAACACAAATTTCAAGAAATAGATTAAATTAAATTACATGAAAATCAACATTAATCACATTTAGTTTTATGGTTAATAAGGTTAAATAGAGTTTTGAACGAATTCCTTGATATATCTTGAATATGGTTAACCAATTCATATTATCAACTTTTGTAGTCCTTAATGGATGTCTAAATAATGAAAAGTACTGATAAAAAATTGTTTTTTGATGAGCTGATAAACAATTGTTATAAATAAAGCTCGATGTCAAAAAGTCAGCCGTTAAGCATTTGACTAATGTCAATTACTAGTATTTATTAATATTTTGTTGGTGGCATTTATTATACTTATATCTAGTCAAGTCCTTGTTGAACTGAGAGACTTAGTTAAACCTACAAGTCTAGTTTTATGTGCAAGGATCAAATGTCCTCGTATATTCGAAATTTCTAGTATTAAAAAACATACTAAAAAAATTTACATACTAAATTCTTCGTTTTCAAAGTATTTACATATAAAAATATTTGGTGTCTACGAGATTTCCTTTTATGCACAAAAAAAAAAAGAGAAAAAAATTGAGGGGATAAGTTTTATCTTCGAAAGGGAAACATCCCAAATCACCAACTAAGGCCCTACATGATTGCTAAGTGATAAAGGAGGTAGGATGCAGATATTGAAAGAGGTTTGCCTAGAAGTAGTCACCCTTCAAAAGAGTGCGTAATAGTTCATCGATTGAGGCCGAAGATGAACGGGCTAAGCAATTTCCCAAAGTTGTGGGATGTAAAAATGAAATGGTAGGGATCGTTCTGCCTTAGAACGAAGGACCGACGCGGGCAAGTTTGGATGAAGTGGAAGCTAAAATGTCAGCTTTAGTAACGCAAACATTGGTGAGACTCTAATGCCCCGAAAACCTAAGGTTCGTCCACATAGTATGAGTCAGGGCCTAACATCAGGCCGAACAGGCATAGTCACATAGGCAACATGTTAACATTCCTATGCTACCCCTTGTTGGTCCTGACGACACATGGAGACATGGGCCAAACATGTTTTATTTTATTTTATTTATTTAAATTTTGTATTGTTTACAAAGGTATTTTAGAAAATTCACATAAAAAGTGGTAAAATATGGGAATATAAGTCAAGTTGTGAGAGTGTGAAATCCAATTTTGACATTTGATGGCTAATGCAGTTCACACACATGATTATCATAGTTCAATAAGTTGTTTATAGGTTTAACAAGATGGATCATTCACATACAAATGCTAACATAATTACTTTCTTAGTCTCTCACAAATGAATGTCACATTTGCAAGTTTTTTTCTGTCTCAATTATTTATCATTTTATATAATATTCATACAATTATTATTATTATTATTATTATTAATTATTATTATTATTATTTTAATGATTTACTATTATTTATTGTATCTTAATTCAATAACAATCTACTATACCAAGAATTAAATTCAAGTGGTTAATTACATAATGAATATTTGAAATCTTGAGTGGAACAATTCTTGGTCAAATTTTACTTATCAAACTCTGGATTACTAGGGCATATTTCATTGGGAACTAAAGGGTAAAAAAAAAATAACAACTCCACTAACTTTTATTAATATTAATATTTTATGAAATGAAGTTCATTATATCATTGAAATCAACATAACTAATTATATTTATCTTAAAAGTTATATAAATTATGGTTTATGATTGATTTTCAATGTAAATGTTTTACACTAACAATACGTCAAAAGTAATATCTAAAGAAATATATATATTACTAAAAAAATAATAATTATATAAATATTCTCATCCACATGATCGCATCGATATTAATCTATCATCAAGGACACGTTTGAAATCAAACGATGTTATGATCCAACTCATAACCATAGCAAACTACTTTAGAATTCTTAAAAGGACATTTGATAAAGGAACACCTAACACATGTTAAAGCTACGAAATATTCTAATCCTAAATCCTTTCACTCTCAGGCACAAACTTACTTGATCTCGGAGAATTGATAAGTACAATGTTGCGAAGAATCTATGATCACCAATCACTGCCACAACACTGTCATGTTCCTATCTCTCCAGCATCAGATCTAGGGCCACTCTGGATCAATATGCATAGAGGAGAGTTAGAGGGAGATCCACACTTTTGAAATCATTAGAGTCATGATTTCTTATATGATATACTAGTTATATATATTTAGAGGAAACATATCAAACAAGTGAGTTTTTATAATATGAGTGTTAGAGGAATGAATCTAAACCATTGATCAAGTCATGAATAGTTAAAATTAAAATAATAAGTTGTGCGACTTTCAATCATAATTGCTTATATAAAAATTTGATGGTCAAAGTTTAATCATCTCACCGTCTCATATTAAAATTCCTCTCATTTGATACATCATCGTATATGTATATAATGTACATAAAAACTAAGATATTTCATATGTAACTTATGAGCCAAATATTATTAAGTTATGACTTTTCATATTTATAACTCATGAACCACCATGAAGTGATATTTTCAATAATTTGATCACTTAATACAATTTTTATGATGAAATTATTACATTCTCTCACTTGATCCAAACAATCAACTCATTAAACCAAAGAGGGGTCAATTCTAAATTTCCTTTAAGAAATAAACATGTGAATCATAGTGACCGTTTCTCTTATATTGAATATTTCCATCCATATATTACAACATGTTCAGTTTTTCAAGTATTATACTTAATTTGACAATAAAACTTAAGAAATAAACTCAACATTTATTCTTGGTCCAAATGAAATGTATTTTTTCAAAAACTAAAGTGGCATGAAGTGTATATGTTATATGGTATAATCAATCATAAAGTGGAATCAGTCCTCATTTTCTTCCACAAGATCCTTGAATTTATTGGTGGCATATGCCTTTATTTAAAGGGTCACGACCATAGTTTAATTATAAATAAATCTCATATAATTGCATAATTAAACATAATATTATGCATTTTTATCAATATATACAAAAATAATTTATTTCAATTTAATAATTCAGGCTTAAAAATAATCAGAAAGGAAAAGGTAGAAAGATCAACAACCTGAGTTCAAATCCTAGAAATTTCTTTTTCTTGCTTTTTTTTAAAAAAAAAAATTAATGTTATAAAATTTAGTTAATACATACGAAAAAATAATTAATTAACGGAAGGCATTATCCATCACATGGCGGGTTCAAATTCCACGTATCCATTGTTAACAATCTATTACACATGAAAATTATGATATTTTGTATTATATCTTATGAATTTATTATCATTAATTTTGGTCATTCGTAAATAATTCATGAACGACTATTCGAGTGAATTTTTAATAGTTTAAATATTTAATAGAATTTTAATGATAAATTATTAAACAATATATAGTTTGGTTTTATTATCTCACACAAATTTAATTACTAATATTGTTTTAAGGTTATTTACAATTACATGTGGAGCCGACTATTTTTATTTGAGGAATACTAGCATATAAATTAAATTCTTGCACAACAAATAGTAACCTTAATAACATTATGAAAAATAGGAAACAAGCCCAATAGAGAAAAGACATATGAAATTTTTTAATATATTGATTTGAGATATGAAATTCAATTAAATTTGCCAACACAAGAGCATTTATTGAAGGAAAAACACAACTTGTGATTGCGATACTCAAATTTGTTATTTTGCATGTATAATTTATCCAGCTTTCTTTTCATGGTAAAAGGGGTATTCCATTGATATAAATAGTATTCAAATATATATTAAAATTCAGATTTAATAAAAAACATATGAACTTTGATTGCATTTTTTTAATTTATTTTCTTTCTTTTATTTTGGCTTTGGTTTTCTTAGCTACACATAAATTGATTTGTTGAAACTCGGTAATGTTCTTAACAATGAGCTATTACCTCAAATATTATATAATTTTGATTGAAACAAATAAAATATTTATCTTTTTAAATTTCAATTAGTTTGTTAATTAGTTTGAAAGTTTTCCAAATAACAATCTTTTATTATTTTTATAAAAGGTTTGATTAAATTTCTTTGTGCTGAATGTTTGATTTCTAATGGGTAAATATTCTGAGCTTTGTAATTTTTCGAAGTAAAAAGATTTATGAAATTCTATTTTTAAGATCTGAGTTTTTTTTTATTTTATTTTATTTTTAGGAGATATCGAGTTTGTTACTATTATTGGAATAAAAAAAAAAGAGAATATAGTTTACTATATAAAAGTTTAAATATGTTTTTTGGTTTTTGTAAATGTGTTTCGTTTTGAATTTAGTATGTGTAAAGTTTTTTGTTTGATTTATACGCATTGTAATTTCTGACAAGTTTAAAAAGTCTTTTATGAATTTTTTTAGTAAAAAGAATAATTGATATGATTATTTTGGATGAAGTGACACATGGTGCTGCGTAATTTGTTGTTGACTAAACAATAATTTAATGTTAAAATTAAATTTTATTTTATAAACTTATTTAATTATTCCAATGAAAATACTTAGTAGTAATTAATAATTAATATAACTAATTAAAGAATAAAAACTCTAATAATCTTATCACCAAATTTTTTAATAAAAACTAAACAACCTTCATCTTAAAACCTTAATTTTTTCATCATCAATCACAAATTCTCATATCTGAATCCAAAATCCAAAAAATTATAACCTTCTCATTTTTCTTAATATTGCAGGAGCATATGACAAGATTGGTTGCAAAAGTATATTAACATTATTTTTTATCTATTAATTCTGTTTGCTTTGCAATTTTACAGATCAATATTGGCTCCTAAAGCACTCTAAATGAACATAAGGATAATGCCACCAAACAAGAGTTACAAGAGACATAAAAAGAAGTTATGGATCCCAACACATATTTGACATAAGGATATCATGAAAGAAAGAGAGAGAAAGAAGCTGTTTCTTTTTTTCCAATGATAAATTAATTAGAGTATTTTTTTTTAAAAGAAATTATTAATGTACGTCAAATTTTGTGAAAAAACTGATATTAAAAAGATAGATAAAAAATTGATTTTTATTTTTTACAGAAAGTGAAAAAATCTTTTAATTATTGATAAAAGGGTTTTTTTAGTGTGACACAATTTTATTTCTAGAAAAAAAATGGATATTTCATATTCTCGAGTTCACAAACTTCAAACTATTTGTTCCTCAAACAAACGACTTAACAAATTACTAAAGATTTAAACATTCTTTTTCATTGTACAACATTTGTTAGCTTTTGGAAATTCATTTCTAATATCGAGTTGCTTTTATTATTTTATTTTATGAAATCGAGTTAATTCTATTTATTTTAGGAATTTAAAAATTATTAAAATGTATCTTCGTGTTAGCGTAAACCAACCGTTTAAATCTTTATAAAAAAAAGCACGAGGAAGTGTATGTCTTAATGTCTGAATTTTTATTTCGAAACTTTCATAACATAAAATATTCTACCTTTAAAATAATAAAAAATTAAGACAATTAATTTATAATATTTAAATTTTTAAAATTAAAATACCAGATTTTTCAGACATTTTAAAAATTTTGAAAATGTTTTTGTTCCACATTTAAAAAAATGGGACAGCAAAGTTAGAATTTAATTGGTTATTGGGTAAATATTTGTTTTAAATTTCTGATTTTAAATAATAGAGTCTTAGTAATATGAAGTTCACATAAAAGATAGATAGAATTTAATAAAAAAAAATGTTTTAATCTTAAAACTCAAATTTTTATGAATAATTTGTTATGAATTAAAATTAAATGCAACAGAAGTAAGAAAAAAGAAACCAACGCAACGGAACTAAAAAAAAAAAGTGCAACAGAACAAAAGAAAATTAAATGCAAACATAACTAAAACCTATAAAAACAAGACCGAAGACACTCGAAGCATATATAGCGGTGATAGTTAATTGAATTCATCATTGTTTTCCATTCTCCATACACATAAACAACACCATGAGTTCTTTATCGGTCATGGATTTGGAGAGTACTAAACAACCTCGTAAGCGACTTATAATCAAGTTTCTTCTCAAAAGAATCATTCTACATCCAAGCCAATCGTTACATGTTTCTGGCTTGACGCTAAAGATTCAACAGCTATTATGTCTCAACAAAACAACAACAAGGAACTTTCCACACCAACCAATTCAAAACCCATCTTGTCTAAAGAAGTTGGTGTGCAAGTAATGAAGGATTCTTGTTCCAAGAAGATTATCAATGAAAACAAGAAACCCAAGAACCGAAAAATTGTGGCTTGAAGGCTGCTGGCGGTGAGATCAAGAATGAAAAGAGAAAGAAGCCGATGCAACATTACAAGAAGATGCAATGTTGGGTGATTTTGAAGAGGATGTTGATTGGAAGAGATAGTTGGCCTCTAAAAGACCCTGTTGATCTCAAGTTGTTGAAGGCTTCTCACCACAAGGATAATTTAGAGAGCAAGTATAAGTTGAAGACAATGGGTTTGAAGGATATTGAAACCAAATTGGAACTCTATTCAACGCCGGATGAGTTTGCTAATGACGTCAGATTTGTATTCTCTCAACGAATGTTTATATCCTCCGCGAAATGAGATTCATAAAAATTGCAATGAAGTTTAGTGAGTCTTTTGAAAACAATGGAAGTCTCTAAAGAAAGATTGGAACTTGAAGAAAGAAAAAGAAACAAGAGGAAGATGGATGAACATGTTCATGAGAGTAAAGACTTCTTCCAAACCAAAAGGTCAAGATAAGATATGCAAGACACACAACTATCTGTTTCTTTTGCATATATCAAGGTTAAACCATAGTCACTTTAGTATTAACACTGTTATGTATATCCTAGATATGTCGTTGTTCTTAACAAGAATATTGTTATTGTTCCTATTCTTATCTTCTGTGTCCAATTGCCAATACAAAATATGATTTAATGTCTTACTATTATTCTCTCTTTATTTTTTTTACGTGTTTAAAGTTTAATACTAATTACAATCGTTGTTTTTATTTTTTATGTGTTAAATCTTAAATCTCATTTTTAGGTTTTAATATTGAACTTTTTTTTATAAAAGGATCTAAATTTTGTTTCAAATTTAGGTTTATTTTTATGTGTTTAATGTTAAATCTCATTTTTAGTTTAGTATTGAATTTGACTGGAAAGATCTAAATTTGTTACAAGCCTTAAAAGGTTTTTTTTTGAGAATTAACTATAAGGATTTCTAAAATTAAAATAGCTGAGGAGTAACTTAAATTCAATTTTTTTTTTCTTCTAAATATGTTGACTTATTTAATGACTTAAATTCAATTATTTCTTTAGAAATGACTTAATTAATGAAATAAAAAACATTCTTGATTTAATTTTATAAAAAAATATTCTTAATTTCATGCACCGTCAATTTAAAAAGTTTTACATTGTCATCACATAACAATCTTTATGGGTATGATTTTAGAGATAGTTATGGAAAAAGTCAAACATATTTATTCGTTGGAATTATTAAAAATAAATAATTTTGTTTATTTTTTTTATGGGAATAATATTTTGATATTAAAACATAATGTTAAGAACTAATTCAAATGCAATAATCTTTTTTAGAGAAAATTAAATCTACTAAATATTCTCTTTTTTTGCTACAAGATTTTCTATGGTTAAAACAAACAGTTCACTGTTTTAAGAACCGAATCAAATGCAAACGAACTTATATGCATTACATTTACAAATTGAAGAGTTTTAGTATATTTCTTTATTCTAAACCAATAAATTAAGAATCATATTTATGAATAAGATAGGTATTTGTCAACTTTTGTAGTTTAAAAAAGATCATTTTATAAGAAAAAACATAATTTCATTGTTTATAACAATGATACAATTTTTTTTATATTATATCGTAAAAAATATTGGATATTCACAATTTTGAGTAATACAAATTTTCAAAAAATAATAAATTTTATTTTGAGTAATAGAAAATGATTTTTTAAAAAACACATTTTAATATTAATTTAAAAAGCAAATGCATGTCGAATTGATACATATACCTTATATTTTTTCTTAATTATTTATC
>PGWS01022786.1:0-15775 GCA_002896235.1 Cicer reticulatum | reverse complement strand
CTCGAATGCCAACTGCAATTTATTAAACACATGAGTTTCATGCTTCATAGAGAATCTTTCAGCCTTTGCAAGACACCCAATGGGGTCTATCCCCATAAGTATTGGCAACTTCACAATTTGTGTGACTTCCATCTCCTTGAACACTGGCACTCCTCGAAAATCGACGAGTCAAACCAATTGTTAGGAACCCAAGAATTGGGTTCCTAAGAAAGAACACTTTTATTAGAACTAGGAGAGAAATCTCTCCTCCAGAGTTTCCCCTTCACAATAACGAATATTCTATTGACAATTACAAAAATTCAATGATCTCTTTCTAACTCCCTAACCTTCCTATTTATACAAGTAACCTTATAACAACATCAACTAACTAACTCATTAACTAACTACTAATCTAAGTCCTAACCAATCTAGTTAGGAAAAATCAAGTACTACACTGGCTAGTTATATGGCTTAAAATAAAAGCTTATAAAGTTTGTTCATTTCTCACAATAGAAGCTGATTCGATGAGTTGAATTAGGGTCAAAGTCTAAGATTATATTAGAGTCTATCATATATACACTGTTGGACCACCCATTCTATCCATGCACTAGGCCCAATAGCCATAGTATGAGGGAGTGTATTGGGAAATCTCAAACTCCACGTTGGCTAAATATATGTCTTAAATAAGATCTTGTAAAACTTGGTCAATCATAGTGTTAAAAGTTGGGTTTTAGAGTTGAGTTAGGCTCAAAATCTACAACCATCCTTCAATATGGGTATGAGTATAAGTTATTATCTATAGAATTAGTAAGCATGGGTCTTTTCCTTCGATAGAAGAAACAGATATGCTTTTGTTCTTTATTGGAACCTTACCCATTATCTTTCCTATATATTTGATTAAACAATTCTTTGATAATGGTAAAATTCAACTGTTTACTGATCTATAAATTTTGATCTCATTTTGAGGGGGAATACATGAATGCTTATTATGGTTTATAAAAGGCAGTAGTGATGCCGATGCTTTCAAATCACAATTTAGTTATGACATTATCCATATGGGAATTACTTAACAATAATTTCAAATGAGATCCTTGTCATACACCATATTAAGTTTAACAATGATAAACATAGAAAATGTGGAAGAGGAAAAGAGGAAGAAGAGAAAAAAACCCCACCAGGGTTTCATAACATGAGAATGAACAAAAACTTAAGATAATAGAGTAACAATGAATATATATACAAGAGAATAAAAATGTCTAAAATGAAAATGTTTAATGGAATCTATCTTTGTGAACAAATAAACAATCTGTAAGGAAGAGGAGACAAACGGTAGAGTAATGATTCCATGCTAAAGGTGATGATGACGAGTAAGATGACAGTCAATCTCAATGTGTTTGGTGCCTTCATGAGAGACCGATTTATGAGTAATTTGAATAGCATTCTTGTTATCCCAATGCATCGAAGTTGACTTAGAAAGAGAGATACCCATATCAGATAAAAGCCAATGCAACCAAATTATTTCAGCAGTAGTGGATGCCCTAGCATGATACTTAGTTTTTGTAAAGATCAAGAGACAATGTCACTTACTCTTTCAAAAAATGAAAGAGTCTCCAAGAAAGATACAAAACCTTGTGGTGAATTTACGATTTGTGGTGTCACCAGCCCAATCAACATTAGAATAAACACGTAACTCTGATAAGAACGATGATGGAAAGAGAAGACTTTGAAATTGAGTTACTTGAAGATAACAAAGAATACAAAGAACTGTTGTCCAATGTACTATAATAGGAGAGACAACAAACTGACTGACAACATGAACAACATAAGTAATGTCAGTTCTGGTAATCATAAGATACACTAAGCTGCCAACCAAAGTATGGTTCAAAGTGAGATCTGGTAAAAGAACACCATTCGAGGGAGCATATTTAACATTCAACTCAAGGGATTATATGTTGCTCTATTATTAGAAATACGAGCTTGGTCAAGAATATTGGTAATGTACTTGGATTGAGAAAGAAGGTAGCATCTATGAGAATAGGCAACTTCAATCCTCAAGAAATAGCAAAGAGTTCTCAAGTCTTTCATCTGAAACTGTTTGGCTAATTGCAATTTCAACTCATTGATTTCATTAACATCATCACATGTAATAATCATATCATCAATATATAAAAAAAAGCATAATGCGACCATAAGTGGTGAACTTTATAAACAATGCAGAATCGTGTTTGCTAGAGCGTAAATCAAGACCATATTAAGTCTTTTTTTAACTTACACACTTCCCCCTGATTTTGAGAAATCTATATGCTTTTTTAACTTACACACTTCCCCCTATTTAAGATCATATAGATTTCTTTATGAAGTTCACCAATTAAAAAAACATTTTTGACATCTATTTGGGAAATATGTCATTGACGAATAGATGCAACTACAATAAGGGTACAAATAGTGGTCATCTTGGCTATAAGAGCAAATTTTTCTTCATAATACATACCATATTGTTGAGATAATCCATTGGCAACAAGACGTGCTTTGTAGTGCTTAACTGACCCATCAAACTTAGTTTTGATTTTGTATACCCAACGAAACCCAATAGTATGCTTTCTAGGAGGAATATGTACTAATTCACAAGTATCTATTTTGTGTAATGCATAGAGTTCTTCTGCCATAGCCTACTGTCAAAGAGGATAAAAAATAACTTGTTTTTTTTATAGGAAGAAGGATTAAACAAACTTTGAATAGAGGTTAAGAAAGAAGCAAACGAAGTTGAGTAAATGGAATAGACAAAATAGGTAACTAAGTAGATTCACGGGGATTGGAGGGGTAACGAGGAGGATCAACAATTGCAAGAGGTGGTTAGACATTTTGGGAGACAAGAGGGATGTCATCATGTGGAGTAATAGTATTTGTATTGCAATTCTCAACATTACAATCACTAGAAGCATTATCATTAGGACTAAACAAATCAATATGGATTAGTTCTGAACTCTTAGTAATCTGAGAATTAGAGGAAACAAAGTAAAAAAAAAAAGATGTGCTCAAGAAAAACATCATTACAAGAAACATAAAGTTTTCTTGCATGAGGATAATAACAACGATAACCCTTTTGACCATCCCCATAACCAAGAAAAATACACATGGTAGAACAAGAAGACAACTTGCTACGCTCTACTTGTGCACGAAGAACAAAACAAGTAGAACCAAAAACTTTCAAAGAATAGTAATCAGGAATAAAAGCATACAATTTTTCAAAGGGAGACAAACCTGATATGAAAGATGATGGAGTTCTATTCAAAAGATGAACAATAGTAAGAGCTGCTTCTCACCAAAACTCATCGAGAACCGAAGCAGACAACAAAAAGGAATGAGCAGTCTTAATAATATGACAGTGTTTCCTTTCAACAACTCCATTTTGTTGAGGAGTATTCGTATAGGATGTCTGGTGGATGGTGCCATCATAAGCAAGCAATTCAAAGATTTTATGAGGTGTATTCACCACCTAAATCACAATGAAAACACTTTAAAATAACATTATGTTGAGTCTTGACCATAACACGAAACATATGATAAATATCAAAAAGTTCATACCGATTTTTCATAAGATTCACCCAACAATATGTGTGTAATTATTAATTAATGAAACATAATATCTAGATCTACCTTTGGTCTGAACGGGTGATGGATCCCAAACATCAGAGTGAACTAAATGAAAAAGCACATATGAAACATAAACATTCTTTTACTAAATGGTAAAGCTTGCAAAATTTAGCAAAGTTTTACAAAACCATACAATATGAAGATATTATTGATCTGTACTTTCCTAAAGGGGCTCTAGTTAGAAGACAACATTTTGAATCTAGAAGTAGAAAACATGTCTAAGGCAGACGAGAATGCGCATAAGAGTAAAACTGAAGATAAAGAATGTCAAGCGGAACTAGATATAAGTCAGCAATGGTTGTTTAAGGTTGTAGTAATCTCGGGACTCGCAGTCATCTCAAAACATTAAAATCCCATTTGTCTATGGTCAGCCTAATCAGCTCCCAAAATGTGGATCCTAGCACACAACAAGAGTAAAAAATATACTGAATACCGAAATCACATAGTTTACTAACGGAAGCAGACTCGTAGTGAATTATTTAATATACTATCAGAAAGAGACATGTTAGGTGTGAGATGAACTCGATGTCTGCTAAATAGCATAAGAGTGTCATCAACAGTCATAAGCGACACGTACGAGACATGACACGCAGAAAAAAGAATTTACCATCATCATATGTCATATGATAAGTGCTCCAAGTCCAATAGCTATATGGAAAGAGATATACATGACAAACTAGAGGAGTTCAACCTTTTGTAGAGAGGCAACATGACATGTGATTGAGTGGTTAATAAGTTTAGACCTGTGTGGAATATCAGTATTTTGGGTAACACTCTCACATGACAATGGTTGGAAGAGTAGAAGCAACAAAATTGGACGATGGCCCTCTGATGTGATCCTGTTTGTCACGAATCACTCTAAGGATCGTTCTACGTTTGAAACTAATAGATCGTAGTCAAAATTACGTTTTTGCTGGAGAACGTGATAAGCGTAGCTACGAAACTCAAAATCAGACGATTCCAAAACGAGGTGAAAGATGACGTTCTGAAACGTAAGTTAGGCTGTTGAATCACCGAAAACAAGTATGTAGAACTCGAGATATGATCGCATGTTACTGAACACGAAAATTGGTAGAATTTGTGTATTAGAGTTTGATGTAAAGTGAAACTCAAAATTATATTCACAAACAAACCAGATAGAATGACGCCACAATCTAGGGATTATTAAGCCAAAAGAACGCCACAAGGATTAACAACCGGTGAAAAAGTTCAAAGTGAATTTTTCAAGAACTCTAGAGAGCAAGTCTCACAAAATAACAATATGTTCTAAAATCTACTTGAATTAAACTAAGGGGTTCCTTTTATGGTGACCTTCTTACAATTCACTAAATTGGACCCAATAAATTTGTTACAATTAGAGACAAATATTCTTACTAATTCGTTTACTACTTTAATTAAAACTAATATATTCATTTAGATAATACATAGATGCAACATCTATTCCTTAACTTCTTCCAATTTGGTATTAAGCAATTTACTATCTTTGGCCTTCAAATTGTTCATGAGTGGACTTGCTTCAAATAAAATGGCTATCAGTTATTTAGATGCATTGCACTTCATCTGATCTTGGTTATAGCTATTTTATGTCTTCTCACCTAAAATTCTTCTTATGTGCTTTCACCTAATTTTGACAATGATGCTTCCATGACTTTTTCTTTGCATAAACACATTCATACATTATCAAGGCCACACTCTCCATTGAGATTTCCCTTTTTGGCTAGGAGCAGCCAAACAGATGGGGAAGTTGAGAGAATTCCTTATCCAACACACGAGTGAAGCTAAGGTTGATTTCTTCGGCCAACAAGTCAGCAACTAACTGACTGATTCAACAATAGGAAGAGGAGATCATGCAATGTACCATGAAGAGCCATCAAAAACAAACTAGACGTTGCTTCTCTCTATGATCAATGTAGCGCGTTGACACAGCTTTCAATCAATTGATTCATAAGAGCCAATTGATCCAAAAGCTATTCATTGCCGAAATAAAGTTTATGATAGTCTATTGTTCTGTTAAGGACCCATATGATTACTTTCCAACTAATACTGTTTTGCAAAGTTAGACTAATATACAAACGTTTAAGTGATCCCAAATCCTTTTATCAATATCCTATTGCTAGTTGCACACCCTATAGACAACTCAATAGAATTTTAATCCAAGTAATGATTTGAATTACTAACATTCCTTGTTTCAATTCTTTTCATATTAGCTTCATCCTTTATCTGTAAGCTTCATAGAAGTTCCATTAACATAACCCCACATAACTTTTCGATAAAAAAATTTGTCATCACATAACGCCAATAAGAGTAATTATGTTCATTGAGGTGGATACTAACAGCTTGAAGAGAGTCATTCTTACCATCAACCATAACAAATAATGATAGGAAAATACGACGAACACAATCACTAAAACAAAATAGAAGAGCATAATCGCGATGGAAACAAAGAGATAGAATCGGGTCGGAAACAAAGGGAGAAAATCGGTACTGATGCAAAACAGGCCGCACAATATTTTTTTTGGGCGATGCCTCGAGACCCAGTAAGTTGTGGACCACTTTACAATAGATCCCAAAATCAACCAAAACACTTTGATACTCTATTAACAATGATAAACATAGAAAGGAGGAAGAGGAGAAACAACCCCCATTAGGATTTCATAACATATAATGAACAAAAGCTTAAGGTAATAAAGTTACAATGACTATATATACAAGACAATTGAAATATCTAAAATACCCTTACTAATAATATAGAATAATATTATTTAACATTAAGGATAAACTTATGGGTAGTCCTTTATAGAATATGTTGTGTGTGCATGGCCTTTGTGTATTTTTGAGATACGTTTTCGTAAGAATCACACGGTTGATCTAGTCATGGAATCTAGACTATCAAATAAAGATCAGATTATTCAAGTTATAACTTTAGTAAATTGAATAAAAATTACAAACTCAGAATGTGAACCATGTTAATATTGATCTGACTGCTTATGTAACACCCCGATTTTTAACAGCGCGAGTGTATTTTTTTTTTTTTTTTTTTAAAAAAATAATAAAAATTACTATGTAATGTACACAACGAAAAAAGTCATAAATATTATTCTAATATACAACCGCCAAAATAGTTTGTTTAAATACATAAGTCACATTGCGGACAACATGACATAGAAAAGAAAATAAATAAATTAAATAAAATAACATAGCTTGATCATTAATTCTAAATGAGTGATTCAGATACTGAGGATCCACAAGCGGCAACAGGCCTTCACTGCTATTCGATTTCAAATCAAAATCATCGCATGCCACGTCTCGGCGTCGTTGCAATTTTAGCCGCTCCAAACTCCTAAATTAACTTGGGCATAAAGCTGGTCCGCTACAATAAGTAAAGGTACCACCGAAATAAACAAATAACACTTAGCACAATTCTTTATGTTAAAGTCAATCTCCATGAAATTCACAACTCCTCAGACATCAACATGTCTAACATCAATTATCAAACAAAACTTAATCGAACTTAATCAACTCAATTCAACTCAAAGCAATTACGGCACAATAACCAACAACACCGAGTATGTATATACAATCATCATAGTATAACAAACATGACTCGCATGCCAAACACCTAAATGCAACGTGTAATATACCATGCACCTGATTTCGAATTTCCTACAAAAACCCTCTCGAGGGGCGTAATCATAATTGTACCGCCTATCACATGCCTTAGTAATAATTTACGAGGTGTAGTCTCTCACGGCTAACCGATTTACTAGAGTGTAGCCTATCACAGACCTCTTACACATCAGTTATCCTCGTAAGGATAAGATAGATCACTATCACACTGGAACATATCTCGTGCCTTCACGGCACCATTAACTTCGTGCACATCACGGTCACTACTTACACCGTAAGCCATCGCGGTCATACCATTGACACTGTGACCCATCACGGTCATCACAAGCTATGAAATGCATGAGCATATTCTGACTCTTTTCACCACAATCATTAAGTAATGCAGCTATTAAAAGATTCCCTAATTTTAATTACTCATTTTAATACTACGATTTTCAAAACTTATCACAATAGTATACGCAAATGATTTTTCCTCAATAAAATTCATAACATGTTTTTAGTTATGATACATAATCACATAAATCTTAACACCACAACAACATTAATAATATCAGAGTTTTATCACCGCTACTCGGTGCCAACAGTCTCGATTTATTTTCGAGACTCAAGGAGCTAACTACGTAAACATAATTATTTATACAATTTGTTCACAACTAAAATTTTATCAACCACAACAAATTTCTCAAAATTATATATTTCTCACACACCAAACTTTTAAACCAATATCCTACATATATTAGTTTAAACTAAATAAAACAAATATGGGTCAAATCACACATACACGCATCGACTATTAAACCACCAAAATTTTGAGTAAATTAAACTCTCTAAAGTTTTTCTTTTTAAACTCAGTCTAGAGTAAATAAAATAGTAACATTTTAAACTCTGACATTTTAAATTTCAATTTAACTTTTTGCTCAAACTTTTATAACTTTGTTAAAATTTGAACTTTTCACAACTTACAAACTCTTAAACTTTTTGTGTACAATTTCAACTTCAGCTCAACTCAATTTTGAATCCCTATATGCAAACTAAAAATTTGGAAGAAGTTCTTACCTTCGTTATCCGCGTTCTCAACCGTTTTGCTACCGCGAATTCAGATACAGTGAAAACTCCTCGCTCGCGTCGACACCACAAAAGTTTAGCTCACAAACATCGTTTGTGGAGAGAGTAACTTTCTCTCCTGCACTTTCGAATGAAAACTTAGATCTTGAGATAATAGATAGTTTTAGTTTGTTTTAAAGAGAAACACCAACATTTTTTTGGCAGGCTTTCAGCTTCTGCTTTCTTTCTTTCTCACGTGAGTACATGTATATAATTATAATTATATATATATATATATATATATATATATATTTATATAATTATAATTATAACCAATCAAATAATATCTAAACTTTTATACACAACACCTCACTTACATCTCCAATCTATTTTATAAATCTACTCGTATTCGCAACTCAATTATAGATAATTTTTTATACAATAAGTGACATTTTAAGAAAAATATGTCCAATATTAGATTCTTCGTACACATTAATTAATTATTCTCCGACAAATAATTTAATCGAGTCTCAAGATATATATAATATATACATATATAACATATTACATATCTAACAAATATATTTTGAATACTTAATTCACCAAATAAAGTAATTGACTGAATGCATCAGCAATTCAATACAAGTTACACTAAAATTGCATAAATTAAGAATTTAAAAATTAAGAGTCTTACAACTTATACCGGATGTGATTTTAAATAATCATAATTCGTATTTTGGTCTTTGGTTATAGCTTTTTGAAAAGACTATATGAGTATGTCTCTGTTGTTTTGCAGGTTCTTCGACACCTTGGCGCTTTAAATGAGAGTCGTGTTGGACATCATCGTGTTTTCTTCTACATTAAGCCTCAT
The DNA here is from genome assembly GCA_002896235.1 of Cicer reticulatum. Taxonomy (NCBI): domain Eukaryota; kingdom Viridiplantae; phylum Streptophyta; class Magnoliopsida; order Fabales; family Fabaceae; genus Cicer; species Cicer reticulatum. The sequence goes on along the minus strand of PGWS01022786.1, from coordinate 6,600 downwards.
TAGAAAATATTAGTCTTTTCCAACGAGTGGTCAGCGTAACAAAAATATAATGATCGTTAATTTTCAATGTAGTACTTTAATTATTATATTTTATATAATACTTTCAATCATTATTATATATACAATGTCTAAATATTATTGTATTTTATATTAATGATAGTGAAAAATACATCAATAATTAAGATGATTAGTTTGATAAATGACTTTTTTTTTCTTCTCTAATTATTATATTCTTAATATCGTAAAAAAACCTTAAGCAACTATCGTTTGTGATAGGAAGAAGTAATATTGCCATTATAACTATGTATAAAAAAATGGCTGTCAATTATTTAGATGTTCAACTCATACAATTTCTAAGTTGTTGACAGAATAGTTGTCAACTTCAGTTAAATCTATGATATCTTTTGTGTCTACTGTTGCCTTGTTGGTGTCTAGGATGATCTAGAATTTAAATGTTACAATAGCAACTCTAATGAAAAAAAACAAGTTGGCGATTTAATAATAAAATAAGTGGAGTTTATAGTCATCGATTTAATAATAAAAATAAGTGGACTAAGTGGACAGTTGAGATAAGAGAAGGGAAACTTGTACGTTATCTTTTTGAGGTAATGTTTGAAAAAGAAAAAGAGCACTTACTTTTTATTATTATAATATTTTTCTTTTTATTGTTTTTATTTGATATATTAGGTTTATGTGTTTATATTAGTATGCAATATGGGCAATAGTATCGAATTTTGGAATTTTGTTGTGATTTAAAAGAAACATAAACTACCAAATTAAAATAACTCCCAAATTAATTTATAAATAACTCTCCACTTAAAAATTATGAATTAAAATATAAATTAATTTATAAATAACTCCCAGATTAAAAATATGAATTAATTTATATATAACTCTCCCAAATTAAAAATATGTAACAAACTACCAAAATAAAAAATAACTCCATTTTGTTAGATAAATATGAATTAATTATAATATCTAATGAAAATATAAAATAAGTGTAAGTTCATATTTTTTAGTCGTTGAAGTGTTCACTCTAAGTTAAATATAAGTAAATTGAATCATAAAAATTTGATGTATTAAATTGGTCTTTTGCTGGTCTTAGAATAACTTATTAGATATTATTTTACCTTTTAACTGTTAAGTTGATCTTTTTGTGGTCTTTCTATGTTTTTTGTTAAGTCTTATTTAATCTTTTAAGTGTTAAGTTGGTTTTTTGTTAGTATTTTCAAGAACTTGTTAGGTCTTTTGTTGGTCTTGAAATAATTTAATATGTCTTATTTAATCTCTTTACTATTAAGTTGGTCTTTCATGGTTTTAATATTTGAAAATAAAATATACTGAACCAAAATTTTAATAATAAGAAGGAGAGAGCGCACAATTAAGAAATAATGATAAATTTATTTTATACGAGAGAACAAAGATACAATTTTTTTATAATTATTACACATAAATTAAATAAGAGAAGAAAGATTTGGAATATAACTTCTAAATATCTAAAGTTCTAACTTTAAAGACATGACTAATTTGCCTTGTATATTTTTGACAAACTTAAAACGAATTTTATCACTAGAATTTAACCAATTCAGAGACCAATCCAATTTTGGTGCATCTTGATGGCCAGCCTCTCGTGATGCCAATCCAATTTTTCACCAGTGTGTCATGAGAGAACAAGGTTGTTGAAGTTGTTTTCTGTAACATACTGTGCAAAATCGTTATGCAGTGTCCGTATATAAGCAAACAACAAAAATTAAAATTTATTAATGTAAGATTGTACTATTTATAATTATAATATAATTACACAATACTTAACCATTCGACATTTGTAGCCATTTGAAAAATCTAAAAGAGTCACTTCAAAGTAGACTGTGTGGCTTTTTTTGTGCTTCGACTATGATATGATGGAATGAGATTGGAGTTCATGACCATGATTTCAATTATTAAGTGAACCTATTGTTTTTTACATAGTTGAAATATAATTGTTGATGACCATGTCATTTATAAATCGTCTGAGACGTCTCCAACCATGTGTTAATAGTGGGTTGCTAAAGTCTTTGTTGAATGTTATATTGTGTGAGTTGCCAAAGTTGTCAATGAAGTTTCATATATCTCCTAAGACATCTTCAAAATATCTTGCAAATTCTATCGGTAATTCTCCATAATCCTTTATAGAAACATAAATAAATAATGTATCTATCTAATGCTGGGTACATTATAAGTAAATATTTGACAAAGTTAAAATAATTGAATTTTTTGTTCTTATGTACTATTAAATGAAATATATTTATAAACCATTTAGAATTGAAATTGAAAAATAAAAATATTCATTTTATGTTTTATAACTAAATAAAAAAAGTTTAAAATGTTGCAATGAGTTTAATGATTAAGTTGATTAATTTTTAAAGTAAAAAAAATTAGAAATTGATTATTATGGAAGAAAATTTTTTTTGATTAATTTGAAGAAAAAAAAATAAAACCAAACCTCATTGGGACATGGATAGGCTCAAACTTTCTGACACTCCCCTTTGAATTACTTTTTGATATCCTGCCATTGTTGATGGTTATGATGGTATTCTTGTTGTTGATAGTGTTGTAGTTTATATTGTTGCAAGGGGTTGAATTTATAGTGAAAATTCTTTGAAAAGTTTGTGAAAGTGAATAGGAATATGTTGTTTTTGTGCATATTGTAAATAAATAACAACACTCCGTTGACGTGACCCTCATTGACATTCATGGTGAAAAAATTATTGATGTTTTGAAGGTTGAAATATATCAACTCGTTGAAGTCAATTTAAATACATATATTGTTTTAGATTAAAAATACTAATGATGAAAATTAATTTAGATAGAGAGAAACAATAATTTATGATGAAATACATGAATTGTTAACGATGAACATGAACAAATTTAAACTATGACAATATTTACTTGAATAATATGATGAAAACACAAAACGTTGTAGAAATTCTATAGATGAATAACATTTTGTTGAAGAATTTGAATGTTGCATCTCCATGTGTCATTTGCAATTTCACCAGTGCCAACTATTGTTTGCAATATAGTAGGCAGATATCATCTTGTGAGTTAATGTCGTCTTGAACTTGCGAATGTTGTTTATTACCATCAATAGGATTGCATCAGTCGTAGAAATCGGAAGCACATGTCCTACATCTATAGAACAATCGATTGAGATTATTTGTGGTCATAACAACCTTAATGTCACAAATTTGATTACACCTACATCTTGCATTTGTGTATCTCAAATAGTTATTCTTAGTTACACTATTGCTTGAAGATGTCATTGTTGTTTAGTAGTTAAAGATTTTCAATTTTTGATTTTCAAAACAAGATTGATCTTTTAGTAGATGTTTATTATTTTATATGGTAGAAGAGAGATAAATCATGGTTTGAGCTTGTTTATTTGTTGATGCGCAAGAAGAAATAATAAGTTTTAAATAGGTGTTAAATAAAAAGTTTGATTTGTTAATAATATTAATTATAGTTATAATAAGTTTAATGTTTTTGTTTTGAAGAATATTTTTCATTTAAGTATAATTATACAGGGATTTTATTATTAGGATAGATGATTTATTAAATGTTTAAAAACTTTAATTTTGATTATGGTTTTTGATATGACAACACAAGCTGCTTTAATAGGACTCGATAAAATAGAGATGGCGTGTTGCAGACGTGTTACTGTAGCAGCAGGTTCGTAGATTGGGTCTTACAGGCAGTGATGACTTTACAGTGATGGTCAATGCCAGTAGCTCGATTGTCATTGTCGACCGTTGTGATGAATCAAACAACAATTTTGCTTCCCACACCCCTCAAATTACTTCCCACACCCTCAATTTTTTTTAAAACCCAAAATACCCAACTACCCTTCCCTCTATATTCACTTTAACCACTCATCTTCTAACTTCATCATCTTCATCTTCTTTAACCTAATACCTTCATCTTCATCTTCATTAACCTAATACCTTCATCCTTCATCTTCAATCATCTACTACTCTTGAATCAAGTAATCAATCAATCTTCAATAATCTTCAACACCATCTTCAATCACTTCAAGCATCTCTTCAATCAAGTAAGTGTTTTCATTTTCGTTTCCTGGGTTTAACTGTCTGGGTTTTGAATTTTCATGAATGGGTTTTGAATGTTCATCAATGATTCTGGGTTTGATGGTGTTTTCTGGGTTTTGAATGTTCAAATACGTGAAGTGAAATCAAGTACGTGAACTCAGATCACGTAGGTGAGTTCACGTAGGCTGATGGAGTTCACGTACGTGAACTCAGATCACGTAGGTAGACGTGAACTCAGTTAATGTAGTCTGATGGAGTTCACGTACGTGAACTTAGATCACGTAGGTGGACGTGAACTCAGTTAACGTAGGCTGATGGAGTTCACGTACGCGAACTTAGTTCACGTAGGTGATGGAGTTCACGTACGTGAACACAATTCACGTAGGTTGCTGAAGTTCACGTACGTGAACTCAGTTCACATATGAGTTTATGCTTGCCCCTGTTGTGGTTTATGTTATATTGCTATGTTGTTTTGATAATGATTATGATTTGTTTATGCAGAAATGGTGCGCACAATGTTTACTGATAGAGAGGGTCGTATTATACTCGACCAAGGACTGATAGAGAGGGTCGTGTTAGACCAACCGCTTCTGCACGGGATCACCGTGCTCAGCGTGAATTGCGTGGACAGCGAAGATTACAAAATCAACAAGTAGAACATGCGCAACCAGAACAGGGGCAAGCAGAAGAGGCCCAAGCGGATGAGGCCAACCTGAAGCAGATGACGGATATCCTGGTGGTCCGATTGACAGGTCTGTCCTAAGGACATATGTGGATCATGTTGCGACACGACTATGGGACGGCGTGGTAAATTTCTGAATCAAATTAAATGTTAAATATTTGCTTAATGTGTTTGAACTTATATTTGTTTGGTTAATTTATTTCAGGATCGCGGAGAGTTAAGGGTTTTTAGCAATGGCAAAAAATTAAAAGAAGCTGTCATTGAAAATCAAGAGGTTGAGGAACTTGTTAAAAGTTCTGATTTATATACATAGCTAAAATGCAGCTATGAGATGATCGACAAAGGTCTAATTTCTGCCTTTGTCGAGAGATGGCATCGTGACACCAACAACTTTCATCTTCCAATTGGGGATATGACCATTACTTTGGACGATGTCTCTTCGCTGCTGCATATACCCATCACCGGTGCATTCTTCAGCGTTAATATATTTAACAAGGATGACGCTGCAGAGTTGTTGGGTGAGCTTCTTGGGGTGAGTCTGGCTGCTGCATATGTTGAGTTTAACTTGACGCGGACAACCACTGTTCGGTACAGTTGGTTGCTTGACGTATACCATCAGCGATGTGCTGATCAGCATTGGCAGTTGGCTGCGAGGGCATTTCTTTTATTTTTGGTGGGTTGCACCTTGTTCAGTGATGTAAGACCCATAATTTTAAAGTACCGTTTATGTATTTTTGGTGTATTTTGGATTTTGGCTCGGAGGCTTTTAAGTCAAAGTTAATAATATTTTGGAGCTTTATAATCAAAAAGATATTTTGATGCCAAATAAAATTTCTCGTCGATAAATAAATTGAATTTAACTGCGGAAAATCCTTTACGGAGAATTTAAGGCGTTTCGGGTGAAACGGTAATTTAATAAATATCTAGATTTTGAGATATTTGTTAAGTTATATTTATTATATTTATATATGTTTGTTTGGAGGGAAAAAGAAAGGAAAACTAGAAGGAAGGAAAAGGAAAAGAAAATAGTATATAAAGGAATGAAGGAAAAAGGAAGAAAGGAAAAACAAAGGAAAGAAAAAGAAAGGAAGGAAAATCTAAAATTTCCATCTCCTTCCTCTGAACCTCACGCAAGCAAACCCAAAATTCCATCCTTCTCCATTTTTCGTTTTCGTTGCTTCCTTCCTTCAAAGCTAGTGACCCAAGGTCGGGTGAGAGCTAGATCAAGGTTTTCGCAACTCCACTCTTCCTCTTGATTCGAAAACGAAGAAAAACGGTTTTGAGATCCAAACACAAACCCCTCCGTTTCTTCTAGATCCAAGCTTCATTTCTCGAAGAGATAGAAGGGAAAGTTGCTCACCACCACGCTACGGTGCTAGTGCACTAATTTGGAAGCGGCGTTGCGAGCGGAGATTTTACCGGAATTACTCGCGGTACCGGAAACGCACGATAAAGCTAACGTTGAGGTAAGGGCTCCTTCCAAACTTTTAGTTTGCATTAGGGACTTATCTGTGGTTGTGTGGAAATGGATTTGTTAGGGTTAAATAGATCGATTTGGGGAAAAACGAAACTAGGGCGTTATGGGTAAAACCTTAGAGTTAGGTTCTGTTTATAATGATGAATGTTTCGTGGTAAATGAATTTGAATGTCATTGTGTATGATTATGGGTAAATGAAATTTGATGTATCCGGGTGTTATGTTGCGTGATTTGTGTTCGTTGTATTTGGTGTGTTCGTACTTGATGTTTGTAATTGGTGTGGTTGTTGTGAATTATGGTTTGAATGTGAAAGAATGTTTGAATTTGTTTCTGTGGAATTTGAAAACCATTAGAGTAAA
>PGWS01022783.1:0-12273 GCA_002896235.1 Cicer reticulatum | reverse complement strand
AATCGATTGTCAAAAGAGTATGAAATTGGAGTGAAGGAGTTTGTTGAGTTTCCAGTGAAGAATACAAAAGATCCAAATAGAGTAGTTTGTCCTTGTTTAAAATGTTGTTTTGGAAAACGTGTTAGAGAAGATGAATTAGAAGGACATCTAGTATGTAATGGAATTGATCAAAGCTACACATGTTGGATAAGACATGGTGAGAAAAAAAAAAAGGAAACATTAATTTTGAGAATAGTTCGACATATGCTTCAACTGACTTCGATACAGATACATATGAGCCGGACCGAGTTGATGAGATCGCAAAAGCAGTTGAAGAAGATCTTCGAGATTGTCCTAAAATGTTTGAAAGTTTGTTGATTGATGCAGAGAAAGAATTATATAATGGTTGTACTAAATTCACAAGACTGTCGGCGATATTAAAGTTGTACAACTTAAAAGCGAGTAATGGATGGTCTGATAAAAACTTTACTGAATTATTAACACTCATAAAAGATATGTTGCCAGATGATAATGAACTTCCCAGTCGAACCTACGAGGCTAAACGGATTTTGTGTTCTATTGGAATGAGTTACGAAAGGATTCATGCGTGTCCTATTGAAAAAGTGCTGTAAAAAGCTTTAAAAATAATATTCATCAGACACCTAACATGACTATCTCTAACAGGATTTTCTTCAAACACCTTGTACGCATCATGGGAATCCCCAAAAACACATTGTTAACAAAAACATCAGACTCAAACCCATTTTTCGCAACATGGCAATGAACCTGAATACCAAGTTTCAATTTAAGAAGGAAAGGGAATGTAAAGAGATAAAAAGGGTGTTGAGGTGGAGATTGAATTGTGAAAGAGTAAGCTTTGATGTTTGTGAAGAAGATGCACAAAAGGAGAAGAGTTTGGTGAAGAGGAAGAGATTTTGGTGGTGACCAGTTACTACTATGTGGGTTTTGCATGTTGAGCTTGTTTAAAAAATAACATAACAAAACACAAAAACAATAAGGCCTTTTACAACGCTCATTTAAAAAAGCGTTGTAAAAGGCTTTAAAAGAAACATTCATATAACATAATAAAACAAGGAGGTCTATTACAGCGCTTGTCCAAATAAGCGCTGTAAAATACTGTTTTAAAAATAAAATAAAGAGACCTTTTACAGCGTTTATTTGAACAACCGCTGTAAAAGGGTTTTATATATAACATAATAAAACAATAAGGTCTTTTACAACGCTTATTGGGAAAAGCGTTGTAAAAGAGCCTTTAAAAAATTAAATAAGGACGCCTTTTAGAGCGCTTTTCAAACAAGCACTCTAAAAGGCCTAAGCCGTTTAGAGCGCTTTTTAAACAAGCGCTGTAAAAGGGTTATAAAAAAGCGCCGTAAAAGGGTTACGTATATATAATAGTAACCGCTTTAGTTTCCTCTTCATTACATAAACTTCACTATCATCTCAACCTTCATCGTTCTTCTCTTCTTTTGCAAACCCTATCATCCTGTCCATTACGAACCTTATTTCCACGATCATCTCCTTCATTTCGAACCTTATTTCCATCCAAGATCATCTCTCCCATTTCACACAATATATTTTCATTGAAATACGTAACCCTCATTACGCATTTCTTCAATACCGTATTTCTGTGAACCATATTTCTATGAACTTTCTGCGTTACCTCTTTTCTTCACATTTCATCTTTCTTCGAACCATTATTCAGGTATTGATGTTATTAATTTTTTGTAATCATTAAAATGCATGTTGAGCTTGTTTAAGATATACTATACATGTTGAGCTTGTTTATAATAATGCATGATGCATGTTGAGCTTGTTGATGTTATACTAAACTGCATGTTGAACTTGTTGTAGTTAAATGGATACAAACAAAGATTTAGAATGTCAAAATGAAGAAGTTGGCACCTCTAATACTTATGAAAAAGAAGTCAAACGTGGTGCAACTATCATGCAAAAAGTCATTAAAGCAAGGAGTAATGGCATTAAATTTGAGGTATATTATACTCTGTTTGCTGTGTGTTATTTATCTTTTTTTAATAGCATGTACTTACTATATGAGTTTATTAGGTTGGCTGGAATGAGAGTGATCAGCCAATTGACCCCAACAGCTCTATGTTTGTAAGCTATATTGGGGCTGCTGTTCGTCAAAATGACCCAATTAAAATTGACAATTGGAGAGATAAGGCGTTGAAGGATGCCAAAGATATTATATGGAATGACATTCAAGTAAATTTTTTGATCCACTCTTTTGTCATTTATAATTTTTTTTGTTGAAATACTTTACTTATAATTTTTTTCATTGCTGACGACTTTTGTTCTTGATGAGGGACGATAGTCTTATGTTTTGAGAGTTGCTAGAAAGATCCATCGTGGATTTAGATCCCACCTCTCAAATTTCTATCTAAAAGATAGAGAAGGAAACACAAGTGCTGAACCTCCAAAAATATATCAACATTATATATCAAAGGATGAATGGAGAGCATTTGTTTCCAAACGTTCTGACCCCGCGTTTGTCGTAAGTGATTAATTTATTAGCATTTGTGTTTTATTATTCATATTCGTAGCGTATTTTAAATTTTTACACAATTGCTATTTTTTTTATATAGAATATTAGTAAGGCAAATCGCGAACGGGCAAGCAATCCAAAACACCCATACAAGAAATCACGTATGGGATATGCACGCCTTGATCAACAACTTGTAAGTAATTAAACATCACTTTTATATAATGAAGTAATTTGTATTATAAACTATAGTGTGTAACTAATTTGTATTATTTTGTTTATGATTTTAACGAATAGAGAAAAGACACCCAAGCCGATCAACCCTTGGGTCGTCATATCTTATGGAAGGAAGCGCGTGTTAACAAAGACGGAGTGGTTGATAATGAAAATGTCAAAAAAGTAGTAGAACTTTGTGTAAGTATATTATCACTTTAATATTTTTTAATATTGTATTTTAAAAATGCTATTGAACTTATCTTTTTAATGTTACATGTATTTTAGGAGATTATTGAACAAAGTTCTGAAAATCCGGAGGGCAACAAGGATACTTGCAGGGACATTTTTTGTAACACCCCGGATTTTGATCCAAGACATTACTTAAAAATATTTATTTTCTTTTCAAACAGGCTTAATTTTTTTTTTTTTTTAAAGTAGTTCATCATATAATAAATAAAATTTCTCTAGTAAATAGTTTAATTCCATTTTAAAAAAATACCACAATGCGATTTATCGGATATTATTATTTGTAAAGACAATTTACTAATTGTAGAAAATGTTCGCTCAAAAATAGAAAATCAAGTTTCTAACAGAAGACCACCGCCTCCGCATTTCATAAAAATCAAACGAGAGCTCAAATAAAAAACTAAAAGTGTATCCACAACTTTCATCACTACAAACATATATGATATTGATTAAATACCCCTTTCCCAGCGCGTGCGCCAAAAACGCATTCAGCACACCTCAGATCGTAAGTACCTAAAGGTTGTGTAAGGGTCAGTCATCCCACGGCAAAATTAGACCAAAATAATAATTTAAACCAGAAAAGAAAAAAAACTTTGTAATAAAAGATTAGAGAAACATGATCTTAGAATGCAAAGGTGACCCAAAAAATATAAAATAATCTAAACAACAAGTATTAACTCACCTTAGAATAAATACATAATAAAAATGATAAGACATATAAAATGTATGCAAATAAGCATTCCTAAACATACAGATCGGATATAGCCAGCCACACGGCCGTCACACAGAAGTCACCCATACCAATGGGGAAAATTAAACCAGCCACTAAGGCGTCCACAAAGATGCATATGGTATGTCATGACAATGATAATGATGTTCGAAAATGTACAAATCGCTAGCCACTTAGGCAACCACAAAGAAAAATCATACACAAATAACCAGCCACTTAGGCAACCACAAAGAAAACTATTCATTAATGCATTCAAAAATCAATTTCCTCATATTGGTAAATGAAAAATAAACTTTTCATCAATTTCATCAAAACACGTATATTGTTCATAAAAGTCAAGTTCTAAAATTTAAATACTCAAGAATCAAGGATTAAAATTAAATACATCATAATAAACATGTTAATGACTACATCATTATAAAAATTATACTTTATAAGTAAGTACTCTAAAACATGTATGGCATTGAACGTTTTCACAACAAACATATTGATGAAGGTATGGTAATAAAATATAATTCTATAATTAATTTCATCAAAATAGAGATATTACTCAAAAGAAACAATCAAAGCATGATAGTTAATTTCTTTACGACGGAAATAAAATCGACATTTTTCTTTTAATACATTCAGACACCATATCAATATCTTACGAATCGCTAATTTAATATCTAACCTAACTCTGCATGGGAAAAGCCCTTACCTTGGACGCTTTCCTTCCACGTACCACTATATAGTCCTCGAAAGTCTCACCAAGGTGAATAAAAGTTTATAGCTCCGATAAAAAACTAGGGAATGTAAGGATGGTTGTTTGAGTGGCTTAGAAATTTTTTTGAGATAAATGTAGTGTTGGTACTGCGTGTGAGTGATTATGACTTATTTTCCTCTACTGTAAGTTTAATCGTGTCCTAAGAAGGAGAGGTGTATGTGACTAATAAAGGAGGCATAAAGCTGATCAGAGAGAATGAATAATTCTCTTCATTGAGTTTAATTGCACACATGAATAAGGAATTAAATTGGAATAATGCCATTCAATGACCAACCGTTAAGAATTAATTGGCATTCATGTATTTATTCTTGCTAGTTACACATTTGAATGGACACAATATAAATTAAATTTTATAAAATATAATTATAAAAATAGTAGTGTGAGTGATTAAATTTGACTTAGTCAAAATTGGCTTGGTCATTGTTCACTCTAAGACAAATATTTCTACGAGTTTTAATTAGTCAATAATAAAAATCCCAATAATAAATTATTTAATATGAAAATACTTTATCAAATAATTAAACATTCAAAGAATAATTATCTTACTATCGTCACACTAAATTAATAAAAGGATAAACAAAACTAATGATTTTAAATTAATTAATTAAAAAAAAGGGTGTTACAATACTTACCCCCTTAAAATAGTTTCGTCCTCGAAACTAAGAGGTCTCTAAAAGGTATGGGTAAAGCTCTCTTATCTTCTCTTCCAACTCCCAAGTAGCATCCCCAGTTGTCTGGTTCAAATCGACCCTTAACCAACGGAATTTCCTGTTCCCCTCATGAGTTCTGTCACCAGCGATGCTTATCGGTGGGAGCTCGAAGGTAAAATTCTCCTTCAATTGAATATCATCTGCGCAATAATATGGATGGATCTGCAATGTAACTTCCTCAATGTGATACATGGAACACATCATGTAAATTAGCTAAATCGGTGGTACAGCAATTTGATACGCCACTGGACCCACACGTCGAAGAATTTGATATGGTCTCAATAAACTTCGGAGTAACTTTTTATAGACTTCAATGCCCTACCAACTCCAGTAAGTAGGCGTCACTCTCCAAGAATTTACATGTTCATCCTCCTGAAACTCTAAGGGTCTCCTATGTCGATCAGCATAACTCTTCTGCCTGCTCTGTGCTGTTCTCATCCGCTCCTTGGATCTGACGCACCTTCTCTGTAGTCTGTTGCCACACAGCTCTGGCCTGACGATTTAAGTTTTTCGCCATCCTGATACCAACACAAGGGAGTGTTGACACACTTGCGCCCATACAAAGCCTCGTACGGGGCCATACCGATGCTTGCATGATAGCTATTATTATAGGTAAATTCGACAAGAGGCAATAGATAATCCCAACTTCCTCTGTTATCTAATGTACAAGCTCTTAGCAAATCTTCTAAGGTCTGAATAGTCCTTTCAGTATTGGCCATCGGTTTGAGGGTGGTAAGCAGAACTCAATCTCACTTATTAGTACCCAATGCCTCATGCAATGCTCACCCCACAACACGAGAAGTGAACTTTGGATCTCTATCTGACACAATGCTAGATGGTATTCCCGGTAATCTAACAATTCCGCAACGTAAATCTCTGCAAGCTTAGATACCATTGTAAAGTAAGTCCTTACAGGTATGAAAGTGTGCGGATTTTGTGAGCCCTGTCAATAATCACCCAAATGGAGTCAAAATTCTTCTGAGTCTTAGGTAATTGCCACCACAAAGTCCATAGATATGCTATCCCATTTCCACACTGGTACATCTAATGACTGCAACAATCCAACAGTTTTTGGTGTTCAACCTTAGCCTTTTGGCAAGTCAGGCAAGACGCCACATATTCCGCCACTTGTTTCTTCATTCCTGGCCACCAAAATCTTTGCTTCAAGTCTTTATACATCTTTGTAGTACCAGGATGAATACTCAGTTTGCTCTTGTGGGCCTCATCCAAAATGGTTTTTCTCAACTCTGCATTATCCGACACACAAATACGTTTATTACACCACAAAATGTTATCTGGACCCATTTGAAATTCGGGAGCCTTGCCGGTCTCAACCAATTTTCGTCTCCCCTGAATAGTCTCATCGGTCGCTTGAAGGGCTTTTATCTCATTCATTAGTTTATTATCTACAATGATCATTCCACATTGTACTTTTCCCGACAAAGAATCCATATTAAGATCCAAGTCGCGAAAATTCTCTAACAACTCTAATCCCTTCATTTTAATATGGATGACAAATGGGCCCGCTTTCCTACTCAAGCATCAGCCAACCACATTGGCCTATTCCTGGGTGATAGTGCAACGTGAAACTCATAATCTATTGATGAACTCCATCCATCTTCGCTGTCAGATATTAGCTCCTTCTGGTCGAACAAGATTTCAAACTTTTATGGTCAACTGTATACATCAAATTGCACCATCACAGATAGTGCTCCTCCAAATTTTTAGTGCAAAAACTATTGCAGCCAACTCCATGTCATGCGTGGGATAATGTTCTCATGCACCTTCAACTGTCTTGAAGCATATGCTACACCTGTTTGTTCTGCATAATACACAACCCCAACCCTTGGAAAGAAGCATCACAATAAACTTCATATGGTTCTTCTTCTGGTTGTAAGGTAACACCAACACCGATGATGTAGTTAGCTTCTCTTCATCATCTGAAAACTCCTTTCACATTCCTATACGTCCATGCGTTAAAATATGATTCTTCCTTGTGATATGTGTCAACGGCGCTGCAATCTTGGCAAAATCCTCAATGAATCTTCTATAATATCCAGCCAAGCCCAAGAAACTTCTAATCTCTGTGACGGTCTGTGGTTGTTTCCATGCCACCACAGCCTCTACTTTAGTTGGGTCGACAGCGATACCTTCCTTTGAAATAACGTGTCCCAAGAATTTCACCTCCTCCAACCAGAATTCACATTTCCCCAAATTAGCATACAATCTCTTGTCCTTCAAGACTTGCAAAACTTGACGTAGGTGAACTTCATGTTCCTCCATGCTCTTAGAATAAATCAATATGTCATCAATGAAGACCACTACAAATTTGTCTAAGAAGGGGTGAAATATACGATTCATGTAGTCCATGAAAATAGCTGGTGCATTGGTGACACCAAAAGGCATCACCAAATACTCAAAGTGTCCATAGCGAGTCCTGAATGCAGTTTTAGGAATGTCCTCTTCCTTCACCCGAATCTGATGATACCCCGACTTCAAATCAATCTTAGAAAGATATCATTGCTCCTTTGAGTTGGTCCATCAAGTCATCAATGCGTGGCAAGGGATACCTATTTTTGATGGTGACTTTGTTAAGTTGACGGTAATCGACACAGAGTCTAGACTTTCCATCCTTCTTCTTACTAGGAGTACTGGTGCTCCCAAGGTGAGACACTCGGTCGTATGAACTGTTTAGATAAAAGGACCTCCAACTGATTTTTCAACTCTGACAATTCCGATGGAGACATTCTATATGGTGCAATAGATATAGGTCCTGTAACCGGAGCCACATCAATTGAAAATTCAATATCACGAACTGGGGGTAACTCTGGTACATCCGGCGGAAATACCTCTGGAAAATCTCGACCACAAGTATCCGTCTACCTCCACCTCTAGCTTCGTACTGACTGAGTTTGAGGGAAACACACTTCCGAACTCCCTCTTTCAAAGAGAAGTCCAATTTATTGGTATCGAGGAATCGAGAAACACCCCACTGGGTCTGGAATATCACAGACTTACGAGCACAATCCAATAGAACATAATGGCTTGACAACCAATCCATTCCAAGGATCACTCCCACATGCTTGAGGGGAATACAAATCAAATTCAACGTTGAATCTCATATCGAACACAATCACAGGCATTGCAGCAAGGCCCGTATTACATTCACTGATTCGGTAGAAGGTAGTAACCACCAAATCAAACGGCAAAGTAGTAATAGTAGTTGGAGCGAATCACCCAATCCAATGAAATGAATGAGTGTGGTTGCCCCGAATCATAAATTACATTAAGTGATTTTCCAGCAATTAACACTCACACCTGGATAAGCTCAGAGGAAGAGGAGTTTCCTCTCCATTGATGTGTAGACACGTCCCTTGGCAGTAGGGCGTACAACATTGTCGTTGGATATTGTTGCGGTTGACGCTCTATCGTCCTCCGTTCAGGGCATTCATTTGCAAAGTGGTCTGGTTTTCTGACAAATGTAACAAACCCTTGGTCTATATTGGACACTCAACATCTTGTGTCCTCTCTGTTGCAGCGAAAAACACTTACAGGGTACGCCTGGTTCTGACTTGGGACTTTGGCCCTTGACCTTACCCGTTTTGAGGCTCGAGGTTGATCTCTAGCATTCCCAGTGGGTGGGCATATGGCTTGTATTGTTGATGCTGCTTGCCCCTATTATGTTGTCGTTATGCCCTGTTTCAAATATTAACATTAGAGGTAATATTCACATTTAGAGGCCAAACTTATGACTCTAATATATGATGATTAAACTTCTTACCTGAGGTTGATGGGTCCACCTACAACACCCCTATCAGACGGCTTCTGTTCATCTGCTCCACTTTCTTGCATTTCTCTTACTAGTACTTGATATTGGCTGTATCTTCCAATGGGCTCCACTAACTCTTTAATTTGCATACCTACTAGCCGCACTATCAATACCTACTCGCACATGTTCTTCGTTCATCTATCTGATTTAGGAATCATAGCGGAAGTGCTTTGCCATAGGGTTTGACTCGTACTTGCCGCATATTCGCCAGCTATCTCTTGTGCATGAGATTCCCTTAGATACGACTTCAGAATTTGGGCCTCGCTTCTCAGCCCTAGCGCGACTTTTTCGTGGAAGTATTTTTCTAGGAACTTATTCTTGAAAGCCTCCCAGGTTAGCTCTTCATGATTTGTCTCCATCATTTTCTTCGCACTCGCCACCAGTATCAGCTTCACCAATCATAAATAGGTTCATACTCTACTTTCGCATTGTCAGGGCAGTGTAAGATCTCGAAGATCTTCTCGATTTCTTTGCAGCCAAAGATGCAGCCTTGTCGGGGTCATGTTCCTTTTGAATTTAGGCGGATCTTGTCGACGAAATTCATTCAATGCTCTTGCTGCACTGGCTCTTCATCCCTCTGATCCCTCTGTGCATCTCGTTGATCCTGGATCGCAGCTTGTTGGGCCATTGCTGCGGCCATAGCATTCATGCTTGGATTGCTTCAAGTCATGTCGTTTCTTCTTGGGGAACCGATCGGTTTGTGCGACGAGCCATAACGCTTCCTAAAATTATCTAATTAGTAAAATATTATAAACGTAATTTTAACTTTTGGGTAGTACGGAAGTCTTTTATTGAGCACTATATAGTGAGGTTCGGGTTATCAGCAAGTAGTTCTTTGGAGGGGTTCCCAGGAGAAGAGAGGTGGGTCTAATGGACCACTTAATAACCAAGTCTTTCCTTAGCCAGAATCCCTCCCAATACAACCTTTTGTATATCCTTCCTTCTATTTTGGGATCATACACTTATACAAAATATAGGGTTTAGAATATTGTCTTTAATTAAATACATTTAGATCACATGTGAAAGCTCAACAGTTAACTTTGTACATTTAAGATTGAAATAATTTTAAATCGTGATAATAAACTCATAATTCACAAATATCATACAACCATATTGTTTATCGTTGATTGAAATTATTTCTAATCGTAGATCAAGAATTTAAAAACATATTTTTCATCATAATTATTCAATTAAATTAAGACAATTAAATTCACATAATTGAAATTTAAAGTCATTAATGACATAAAAATAGTTAGAAAAATCAAGCCCTTAGTACAAAAAGAAGTAGAGAGTTTAAAATTAAAATAAAACAATCATACGATCGAGTTAATTAAAAAAAAGGGTGTTAACATTTTTGGTAAAGTGTTTAATGTCCCATGAGTATTCCGATCGAGTTAGGGGAAAGGATTTGGCGTAACTCTCCCAAAAAGCTTTTTTTCCTCAAGAGAAGCGCAAAAACCTTCCAACGAGGAAGTATTAAGAGAAGCTCAGAATCCTATCAGAGCAAGTGAGCACTCTTGATGAATACGAATAAAGACAAGCAACTTACTGGATCAGCTCCAACCTGAAATACAAATGGAGAGTGAAACCGCGAGTTTGCAACGTCGGTTTGAAAGTATCCCGAAGTAATTAATTACTTACTTGCTTATGTAATTACTTGTGTATTAAACAAACTTATATATTAACCGTAAACTTATGTTTTATAACTATTGATTTAGGGTGTCCCTCCATGTGATCTTATACTTGTCCTCGCTACTCAACGGAAGGTGGGAAAAGGTAAAATTGTACAATACTTCGGGAGAAGTATTGCACAATATTCCGATCCCTGCGGGCCATGTCAAAGTATCGCCTACTGTTGCTTTCGAACCAACTGCACCGTTGCCCATACCAGACAACGATGGAGATATGCAGTTAATTAGGCGACGCTATTGGTAGTTACGTGGCATGGCACACAAACCTTGTTTGCTTCGAAAAAAAGATTCCCAGAAACAAATCAGTTACATCTCCGAAAAGGTGTGTCACATTTATTGCCTAAGGTTTGTCATTTTTTCAGATTTCAATAAACTAACATTTTTACCTCATTTTTGTAGGTCCAAATAAATAAACCACCCCTACAAAGCCAAAAAAGCAGCAAACCTCAAAAATTGGAGGTTAATAGAGCTGGGCCCAGATCGGCAGGAGGGTAATAAAGCTGGCCAAACTTGCAGCAACAAAAAAACTGGATCGGGGAAAATCGGCCGCTGCTGCTGCTGCTCCTAATAAAAGTCAGCCACGCTTTGGTAAATACGGAGCGTGTCTTTGACATCCAAATAAAAAGGAACATGGGCAGCAGCGACGATTCGCAGCATTCGTACACATGAAATAAGATATATTTGGAGATGAGTATGTTTGAAATATCTCAAAAAGGAGCACATATACGAACTTCTCGAACATAAGGAGCTCAGTGCTACTGTAATGAGCTTGTACATAAGGTACATAATACTTTTAATTTCATTTATTGGTAAATTAATTAATGTATTGGTAATTAATCTAGTTTAAAATTTTCAATTGAGGTTTTTGTATGAGAAGGTCGTGTGCACGAGGAAAACAAATGAAATACTCATTCTTGTCTCCGCATAAGATGTCGATGTGGAAACTCGATCCAGACAATGTAAAGAAATACATTGTAGATATGTTTTTAGGAAATATAGAAAATGATAAATTGTTCTTGCACCATATAATTCAGGGTACGTAATTTTATCTTTTTTAATTGATGAGAATTTAAGTTTATTAGTTGTGTATAAACAAAATTGCTTAACCAATCTTTTTGTTGTTGTGGGCACATTGGTGCTATTGCAATCTATGCAGTCTCTGAAGTTATATACTATTTGGATCGTGCATGGCTTACACAATCACTCGAAATACAGCTATGCTCAACACGCTAGTAATATTCATTTATTTTTTACATATATATACTTATAATGTTGTTTGTTCATGCTATATATCACATTTATTCATTCAATAGTGCCTTAAAAGTTTTTCGAGCTCAAGAGGTGGCCTACAAGTGTCGAGCAAAGTCTAATACATTACATCGATCCCAATGAAAGTGCCCTCATCAAACAAACAACATCGACTGTGGGTACTACGTATTGAGATTCATGAAGGAGATTATTGAGAAGAATAAAACTATTATCCCAGAAACGGTACGATATTTTCATTATATGATTTTCATATATAAATTATCTATATATTTGATACTAACTTAATATAATATGTTCAATTTTTATATTGCAGTAC
>PGWS01022782.1:0-10277 GCA_002896235.1 Cicer reticulatum | reverse complement strand
TTGCACATAAGGTGTTTTATTTTATATCAATATAAAGTGTTTGAGTTTTTTGTCGCACATAAGGTGTTTGATTTTATGTCTATATAAAGTGTTTTAGTTTTTTTGTTGCATATAAGATGTTTGAGTTTTGTTGCATTTTTGTTTGAGTTTTTTTGTCCATTGAGTTTTGTTCATTTCCAATATATTGATTTAGATAAGTTTTGTGAGAAATGGAAGAAGAGTAAAAGAATGAATTCTTTTTTCAAGAGAAAATTGAGAGTGACAGATCGAAGATATTTATAACATCCTACATTATGAAACTATCTTTTGAGAATCGAAGAATTTGAAGAAAATGAGAAATCATCTTTCCAAGGTTCCCTTAACGAGTTTTCGAAGATGACTTTGAGAAATGTTTATAACGTGACCCCGGAAAGCGCCCTCAAATTTGGAAATATCTCCACCAAATAAATTGGATGCTAATACGAAGAAGCGTTATCTAAAATTTGGTCCTTATCACAATGCATTTAAAAGAATATCCTTTATCTGCAACGAGGTTCACCAAGACGTTTTCAATATGCTTGGTTTAACATATTTATGGCTAGAATTAATTCACCTTCTAAGATGCGCATTATTGTTACCTGCTATCTATTTTGCAAAAGACCAACGTCCTGGATATCAGAATGTTATTTTGGTACAGGTTTTAGAAATTGGAAGAAAATTAAAAATGGAAATTATGCGACCTTTCTCAAACACATAGGGATGGATTCCTTGCTCACTCACACAACAATGCAATGAAAGCTTGTCTATACTTGTGTTGAAGTCTAAGATGAAACATTTTATTAGAATTAATACTTTTTGCAAAGCACTAATAAATTTTGAAGAATCGAATACGTCTCAAGACATTACAATTGACACTATTCGTTGGTTAACACTTCAAGCATGTGCTTTTAGGGACACATAGATGAAACTAGTGGGTCAAAAAATCAAGGCAATTTTCTTCAATTTGTAAACTCTTGGCATCACTTACAATGATGAAGTTGCGAAAGTTGTGTTGGAAAATGCTCCATATATTCTATAATATACTTCACACAAATTACAAAGGAGCTTTTGCATATTCTTTCTTAGTAGGGTGAGAAAACACATAGTATGTTAAGAAAAGTTGGTGTGATTCCAAATTTGCATCATTTGTAGATGGAAGCTCGTGATGAATCAAAAATGGGAACAAATGTCTCTTTGTGTTATCAGATTCATGTTGACAAAGTTGCTTCATACAAGGAGTCGATTCTTTTTTGTGGCACATGTTCAAAGTAACCTTACAACTTTAACTCTGAAATGTAAGAAGTTATGTGATATACTCTCTCGACTATATCTTTTATGTTTCTAACATTTCGTGGGTCTAATGGGTATGATAGTGCTAGTTATATCTCAGAGGACAGAATGGAACGGTCTTACCAGCACTATTTATTGAAGATTGTCCTTATGCATACTATGTCCATGATGTTTTGCTCATCGATTGCAACTTGCTTTGGCTCTAGTGCATCTAAGAGAGAAGATGTTCCCATATTCATAAGTTTTTTGAGAAGCTTCACTTTTGTTGTTAATTTTTGTTTGTTTGTTCTTCTCACTAATTAATGCGTACATGATTGAGTATACATAGCTGCTCAATATTTTTAGAGGTAAATCTTGTCACATTTGCTCGAAATTGATAATCTGTAACTTGGTAAAGTGTATCAATCAATTTGGTACTTTCGAAACAAGTTCTGGGAGATTATTAAAGCTCGTTGGCGAGATCACTTTCTTCTCTCTAATTCTTGTATGCTTGGTAAATATGTATGAGGCAACTTGTGTTATTTTTAAAAAAAATTACCAAATAAAGAGCAAGTTATTTCTACATAGTGGGGATGCTGATAGTGCTTATAATTATTGATAAAGGCGTTTGTTTTATATTTATCTTGCATTTGATGAAACACAAATTATGGGGAAACTGATATACTTTGCATCCAAGACACAACAACAATCTCACGAATATAAGTTAATGCCATGTGTTTGAACATATGGAACAACAAGTATCTTATTCAAGCATCTGAGAGAAGCTGGTTGGGATACATTATTACTAAAGTGAAGACTTTATTGTTGCAAAAAACATGATATTGAAATTCCTGATTTCTCAACGATGTTTCATTCATACAACAAGATTTGGACGATCTCGTCTTCAACAAGGTTAGGTTACAATAGAGCATTATTTTAGAGTTGAAATATTTTTTTACTGCCATTGATCAACAATTACAAGAGTTTGAATAACAGATTTAGTGAGCAATCAAATGGATTGTTAACTCTAAGTTGTGCTTTGACTCCTAAGGATAATTATAACAGCTTTTTAACATTGAAAAAATTTGCACTCTAGTTGAAAAGATAATTACCCTGTGGATTTCAACATGCAAGAGAAGATTAATTTGAAATTTCAACTCCAACATTTCTTGATTGATGCTCATCAAGATTTAAATTTGAATAATTTATCAACTATCCAAGAATTGTACTCATGTTTGGTTGCAACTGAAAAGACGTAAATATTTCTACTTTATTGATAGACTACTTCGTCGTACCTTATCATGACTCTTCCGGTTTCTACTGCCAAAAACTGAAAGATCTTTTTCAGCAATGAAAATTATTAAATCAAGGTTAAGACACCAAGACTGGAAGCTGACTTTTGGCAGATAGCATGGTAGTTTTATATGGAAAGGGAAATTGCTGCAAGTATCAGTTTCTGAAGTCTATTATTGATGATTTCGAAGTTAATTAAAGAGCGTAGTATGCATTACTTTAAGGTATTGCTTTAAGCCATGTAGTTGAAATTTATTTGATACTATTACTTTGTGTGTGTTATTACACGAAATTAAACATATTTGCTATATAATATTATTTATATATTTAATTTATATATTATGATTTTTATGTCGGTGGCCACCCCAACGTTTTCGGTCAAAGCTCCGCCACTGAAAAAACACTATCCAATTTGGATTAACATCTAGTTACAAAAGCATATTTTAAAATGCACCAGAATGACGAATATGTTAATCATAAATATTTTATACTATTAACTGGAGCGTCAACTAATGTATTTGAATTAAGCTTTACTTTGTTGACACGCTAATATTGAAAATTCACGTTCTTTGCACTAAGACATCTATATCTTTATTGAAATGCTGTACTTATGTAACAACACATTTATTTCTTCAAGAACTATAAGATTTGGATTTGTTAATATACCAAACTACTTAAGAAACTAAGAAATATTTTGGGACACAAAAAATCACAAAGACTAAAAAATTTCTCATTATTGAACAGTGTGATGAATCCAATTAGTTACTTAAAAGCAACTGAGATCTCAAATGAACAATCGTAAAATACTCGTTTTTTTTCTTAAGAAACTTTTTCATTCACTGTATTTGAATCTTAATCTTTTTATTTGACATTTTGATAGTCATAAATATATTTGGATAACTTATAATTTGATTATGATAAAGTGTATTTGGCCTAATAGGAGTTGTATACCTCAAGGCTCTGAGAGAGACTTAGTTGAAAATTAGAGAAGACTAATTGTTGTTAACAGTAGTGGATCTTGTACATAAATATCGAGGGGTAGTCTGGGGGAGCGGACAAGTATTTTATAAATTTATTTATAATAAATAAAATTCTTAAAATCATATATAATTTTAGAGTTTCACACAATCATTTTCATAGTAGACAATGTTAGAATTAATATTAGAATATTCAATTCTCACAAGTTTACCATTTTACAGTCACACAATTATTCACAAGTTTTTAGAACGTCATACATTCAATCAAATAATGATATATTCATTTTTACAATATTCATCTTTGTCAGATTAAATTATTCTTCTGTAAAATGCATAAATTAGTTAAACTTATGTTTAAAATTTATTGTCACGCCTTAAAAAATACACATATTAATTAAAGCGAATTCACAATTAAAAAATAGTATCACAACGGTAAACATATATCACAATATTAACATGAAGGGATGTATCGGAATTGTTATAATCCTCAACTCTAACTTTGGTATTAACCAAAATAAGTAAATTAACAAAATTTACGTTCGAAATATAATAGATTCCTTCAAAAAAAAAATTAAGGGGAATTGTCCTTCTAAGAAAAAATAGGGAAGAGTAAGATCATATGGAACGATGGTTACACTCTTGATCCAACCAACCTTACAATACAATCTATGTTTTTATCAGGTAATCCATATGAGCGATTGGTCTAAAGACTTCAAGAATTGAAAATATTTGTTGCATGATAATTCATATTTCATGAAAGTATCATAATGCATTATATTGAGAAAAGTCTTAGAAAATGCTTTTTTTAAGCTTTAGGTCAACACTATTTATTTTAGTTATAGGTATAGACAACATTTTTTAAAACATAAAAAAGTATAACGTATTGTATAATGGCGTTTTTTATATTAAACGTGTTGTATAATAACAACTTTTAATATCGCTTTCTATTAAAAAGCATCGTAAAAGGCCATATTATAATAGTTTTTATTTTTTTTTTTTTGCATAAAATGATGTCTAATAACTATAAATGCACTATACACTTTCTTAGTAAAATCGATGTGTGATAGTCATTTTTACATAGCGAGACCGCCAATGGTAGTGTTTTATTTGAATAAGTGTTGGGAAGAGAATGGTGCTATTAGAATCAACTTGTATTGTTGTTTGTATCTGTGTTTGTTTTGTGTGTTGTGATGGTCTCAATATTATAAAAAGAATGTGACTTTTTAAATGAGTTTCAGTGTGTCAATTATTATTAATCTTTAATCATTAGCTATCATTGTATGGTTGTGTTTTATCAAATATTTAACTATCTTAATCCCCTTAATTTATAAACTGGTTGTTGTAACTCATATGATTTTTAATCTGTAACATATATTGACACTAAGATCTTCTTGACTTCAGTTAATTTGATCTTTAGAAGTAGAGAATTAGACATTTAAATTCACCAGATGTACTTTAACATATAAAAATAAAATAATGTACATCATGAAGTTAAAATTAGTCAAATTAAATATATTAATAGATGAACTATAAGTTATATATATTTTAAATCGGATACTCATAGTGGGTAAGATAAAGAGATAAAAATACATTTAATATTAATAAAATATATTATTATATTTTTCCTTCTCTTTATAATTTTTAGAAATTTTTCTGATTCTTATTTTTATCTTTCCCTTCAGCTTTTTACTTTTATATATGTACAATCAGAAGATTTGTTCTTTCCATATAAGTAATTATGATTTTAAAAAATTTACATATTCTTTGTATGATAATAATAGCTACAACAAAGTTGTGCTTACTTAAATACAACTTGTTTGTAATGGGTAAAGGCATTTTGGGATTTTTTATATATTCTTTTTTAAGTTAAATAAGTTTATAAAATTGCTACATTGTTCTTCATCATTAAGTCAAGGTCTAACTCTAAATAAAGGAACTGTGTGGGGTGTAAAGAGGAAAACTATGTGGGTGTACATGAAGTGTGGATCACATAGGGATATTATAATTTTAAGATATATAATTTATAAATTATGTTTTTATATTAAATTATTTTACTATGTAATAGTAATAGTATCCTCTCACGTTCCAACTGAAATTAGATGATTGAATGAAAATTAAGTTTTATGATATATAAGTTTTTCTTAAAATAATATTGTTTCTTTGTCCGGATACATGCATAATGTTATGACGCTTATTTTTTTAAACATGATGAAAACAAAAATGTATTCAATGCACATGAAAACTGAAATTATTTAATTCATAAATATCTAAATACTTTGCCAGCTATAAGCAAACTTTCAAGTTGAGACTTTAATTAAACTAGGACTCTAATCTAGATTTTAGACGGGATCCCGACCTCGGACTAATGCCATCGAAGGGATGGTGAACATCCGTATACTTCTCAGACTTTCACGTTTACTCTTGTTATTTGGAAAACATCACTTTTACATAGTGAGCAGTAAAACCTCAGTAACATACATTATTTAACAAACAAATTATTGATGTTTTCTAGCTCATGTCGTGCTATTGATTAAGCGTATGAAAAATCCTCGAGCGCAAATACATACGTTCAATTTAATATAATACTATTTCTTTGTAAGTCATTTCAAATATTCTCTTCTACATCTAGTCTCAATCTATTCAAACACTTTAAGACACTAGACATGAGTAATCTATATGAGTTAAAGTCAATATAACAAATAAGTCATAAGAACTACATTAGTTTCACCCTGTATAACTACAGGTTTTTGATGATGAGTGAGATCAGATCCTTATTGTCATAGCCACACACTCAAAAGGAAGCTCACAATATCTTCATTAATCAAAGCTTCAATACCAAATATTAAATGTTAAAATGTAAATGGTAATATGATGCCAAACAAATACTATCAAATACATGAGAACAAGTCAATATTATAAACATTAAGCATATAAAAGTAATTTTACAAAAGTCAAAATAGCATTAACAAAGTCTTAAAACTAATATTTTAGAAAAAATACATAAGTGTATACGAATACAGCATCCTGGATTCGAATACAGAAGCAAGTATCAGAGCAAAAGTCTCAAAGTTCGATTCGACTTGAACGACTATGTGTATCGACATACATCATGCCAAGTCAGTGGCCAAATCCTCTTATCTTGTATTCGACTAACCTTCTGCAGTTGGAATCAAAGTAGTCCAGTGGCATTTTTCCTATCTGTTATTCAGATAATACAAGGTGTAATTTTTTGAATATTTTTGACTGTTACAAAGAGGTGTATTCGATAATACACACATCTGCTATTATCGAATACAACGGAAGCAATACAATGTTTTTTCAAGATCTGGCAATGGCTCCAATTCATTGTATTCTTTTCAATTTCAAACGCTCTTGGATAATGGCCACATAATTTGAAGAGATATGTTTATGGAGTAATAAATATCCCCATAACTTCAGATCAAACAACACACAATCCTTGATCAATATCCTGAAGCATTTTTAACAAAATTATGATTTTTACGAAGTACTGCCTTTCATTTTCATATCATTTAAGAAAGGATCTCATAAGTACTTGAAGTGGTTATTGGATTGTTTATCAATTATAACCTCTCCTTATTCTTATTCAAATCATATATGTATCACTTGTAAGAAGATGTTGGACTTTATCTCTTGATCCTAATTTTGGACATGATTAAACAAACATACAATTGTTCATAACATCATATGATAATCTAACATTTTAACTGAGGCAGACGATTTCAGGAACAACAACTCAACCCTACATACTTTGAGACAATTGCTTGGGAACTCAAGAAATCAAAAAAAGTTGAAAATCTACTGAGCAAGATTCGATTAGGAAATCGATTGTTCGTAAAAGGAGTTGTAAGGAAACATATTGTGTTGATGGTTACACAATCGATTAGGCAATCGACTGGCACATCAGAAATAGAAAATTGTGCAAGCCAGTGGCAACCTGATTTGCAATGCTAATCGATTGGCACAATCTATTGTGCAAATCACAAAGTGAAAAATTGATTGAAACAAATCGATTGGGTAAGTCACAGGGACAAGTCATTTACTAGGCTAATCATTGACAAAATCGATTGCTTAAATAATATTTCAAAAGTAAACATGCGCTGTGACAAACACAATCGATTGGACAATCTATTGTGAGAAATCTTCATCATGTTAAGTTTGGTATCATCGAGTGATTGGGAAATCGATTGTAGCTAACAACTGGTAAGAACTTTTCAGAAAAATACTACCCAATCGATTGGCACTTTGATTAACATGAAAATAAGCTAAGTTCCTGTTTTAAAACACAATTCGATTGGCAAATCGATTGAAAACAAATATTTGAAATCACAGGGAACTCTTAGTTTGTGGCCAAAATCGATTGATGTGATTTTATTATTAGAACAAAACACCTTACATCGATTAATGCAATCGATTCATATAGTCTGCACATAATTTTCTAGAAAGTGTATTAAAAGAATCGATTAGGAAAATTGATTTGGTTTGTATAGTTTCAAGATTCAAGAAAAACAAGACTTGCGATAATCGATTGGCAAATCGATTAGGCCCGTTTTATCACTTTAATGAATCGATTGATAAATCGATTTATCCAGTTGTTTTTTCAGAAACTATATAAACAGTCTTCAATCATTTTCTCAAAAAAAAGACTTGATAACACTTGAATATTACTTCAGAACACTGAAGAAATCTTAAGACATTTTGATAACATTCTGATATTGCTTTTTTTCAGATCAAGACCAAAAGATTATTCATAATCAATAAGAGAGCTGAAAAAGAATTCTTGAGAGAAAAAGACAATGATCTCATAAAACACTCAAATGAACAACCAGATTATTGTGTGAGATACATTGATCAAGATTGAAGACAAACTCTGTGTACTTCTTTTATTTCTTTCTGTAAACAAAGTTTTGTAAAAAGAAACAACTGTGAAAAAATCCAGTATGAAAACTGGTGGAGCGATCTTCGTTGATGTAAAGATCATCAAGAAGGAGCTGGACTTGAATCTTGTGTGAGTCTGACGAGTGACTGCAAGGATCAAAGGGGTTAAGCAATAGGAAAGAGATTGAGTTAGATAGATAGATAGGTTTTCGAGGAAACTGGACAATCTGTAAACAAGTCTCAATTCTTTCTATTGAAGAAAAAAACTGAAATCCCAGTTGGATTGTCAGGACTGGATGTAGGTTGTTCATATTGACAGCTGAACCAGGATAAACCTTGGGTGCATTCTATCCCTTATCTTTTTACTTTTATCTTGTATGCTATTAATATTTCGCTGTGTATGAATCCGAATAAATCTTGCATCGTATGATTGTATGTTCGATCTTAATTGTATGCTAGACGTATTCTGTTTTCTATATTGTTTTAATTTGATAACGATTGTCATATTCTGTAATTACGAGGTCATAATAATCATCAATTGGCACCAGAGCCTGACTTTTTTAGAGGTAAAACTCATAAAAGGGACATGGCCTCAGTTGATTTTTCTAGGAGAAGGTGCTTCACTTGCAAGGCGACCAGCCTTCAATGGGAACCGCATACATGTATTGGAAACATAGGATGCTGACATTTCTGGAAGCTAGTGGTATGATATTCTAGATGCTGTTGAAAATGGACCCTACATTACCTAAAATTGCTGGAACTAATGATTCACTGATCCTAAAGCCCAGATAGCTGAATTGGTTGAGGATGATAAGAAGAAGGTAGGATATAATGTAAAGCAAAAGAATTATAACATCTGCCTTGTGTGCAGAGAATTCTTCAGGTATCAAACTGTAAATCAGCAAAGGAAATGTGGGACATTCTTCAAGGAACACATGAAGCACCACAGACGTGAATGAAGAGCTCGGTGTAAATACACTCTGCATTGAATACGAATTGTTAGCATGAAGAGATGAATCAATAAGTGATCTACAAACTAGGTTTACACACGTTATAAACAACCTTCATGCCTGGAAACAGGTGAAACTTCGAACAACAATTGGGAAAGATCATGAGTGTTTAACAGAGAATGGTAGCCCAAAAATAACTGTTATTGCTGAATATAAAGACTGGCAAAAACTGACCACTGCACACACTGTTTGGAGCTCAGGGAAAGCACGAATGGAGTTGCATCGACTAGATGAGTCAGAGCAAAGATAGCAGGAAAAGAAAGGACTGTCTTTGAAAGCCCAACGCATCAATCAAAAACTGACAAGAAGTTGCTCAGATGAATTAGCAGTGAGACTGATGAAGAGGCCTGAGATTGGTTTACTTGTCAAAGAAGTTTAAGAAATTCCTGAAAAGAAAGACAAACAAATTCAGAAAGCCATTCCGTTCTAAGACTAGTGACACAAACAATCACCTGTTAATGAGTGCGGTAAAACGGTCACATAAAGTCTGAGTGTTACACGAGTTGCAGAACAAAATAGAGCTACAAAAACTTGAAGGCAAGGAACCAGTGACCAAACTAGAAAAGCATATGATTGCATGGAATCGACACACGAAGAATTCTCTGCCTCTTCAGATGAAGAAGAAGCAAATCTATGTCTCATGGCAAATCACCTAGACTCAGAAATCAGAAAATGGAGGTTAGTTCACAATCTAATCCATCTTATGATGAACTGCAGAAGCTATTCAATGACTACTGAGTGCACGTATGTGAATATTCTATTAACAGTTTGAGTAAGTACCATAAGGAAATATGCTTGAGCAAATGAAAAATTA
>PGWS01022776.1:0-13889 GCA_002896235.1 Cicer reticulatum | reverse complement strand
TCATCTTCCACAACTATCATTTTCAGCCACTATTACTAAAATTATTTTTATTAAGGAGGGCTAACAACACAGTCTCTAATAGACATTTTACAACACACTTTCTTTGATTGGTTACAATCCACATGGATCCCACAAAATCATGTGAGTCTAGTATGAATCTGATGAGATTCATGTGGATTTTAATCAATCAAAAAAAGTATTTTGTTAGCATTATTCTTATTATAATTAAATAAAATAAAGTTTACAATATTTCTAAATATTTAAAATAGCTAATTATATTTTAATTAATTTTAACGATGATAGTATTTTTTTAATTGAAAATTGAAAACTAAATTGGAAAACTGAAAAAATAAAAACTTAAACTCAACTGAAACTACTGCCACCACCTCCGAAACCATCCCTTATTATCCACCATTGTCGCTAACCACTTACCTATGACCATTGCCACCATCATTAACTATCCACCACGACCATCACCATCGACCACTGCAACTCAACTCCTAATTGAAATTAAAACTAAAACAAAAAAATTAAAAACTCAAAATTAAAACTTTCAAAAAACATAGACATAAAACTAAAGACCACTCCAAACGGGACATAAATTAAAGTCACTTCAAATTTCACCAATTCACCTTAGAAACTAAAGATTAATATCAAATCCAAAATTGGCAATAAAACTTCAAGAGAAACCTCAAATAATTTCTAAAGACAAGCAACCTAACCAACAACAAAAGAATCGTTAAATTCCAATCATGTGAAACTAATAAGCTTATAACTAGCAGCAAAAGACAAACCAAAAATTGAATGAATCAAACCAAGTTCACACTCACCTTCAAAGAAGCAAAAAATTTATCATCTCACCTCCTGAAACAATCACGACCAACAAAAGAGGAAAAGACCCACAACAAAAAAGTTACATAAGAACATAGCCAATGGAAGAAGGTTAAGAATTAGGGGAAGGGAGTTTTATAGCGAAAAATAGAAGAAAAAGATGAAAAATATGATTTAAAGCTTGCCACGACAGAGATGCTGATTTGTGAAAACGGTGCAATGGAGACTAAAGGTCGTGCGCGAGATTGGGAGAAAACGTGTTTGGGGAGCACAATTCCTTTCTTGTATGGCCGCGTGCTGTGGAGAGGAGGAGGTAGGAATGTAGAATGGTGGTGGTGCCTCGCTGTTGGGTGGATTCACTAGTTTTATTATAATTATTGTTGTTGATATTAAAAAAAAATTAAATAAAAAAAAAAGGTTTAAAGCATGGTTTTGAGCTGGCATAAACAAGGAAATTAAAATAAAAATTTACTCTATACTCCTGTTTTTATATTATATATTCCCACAAAATGAACAATAGCCAACATACTTTTCCATTTTTTTTACTATTTTACCGAATTCAAATATTTTTTTTTTATCATTTCATCATTTTCGGAGTCAATGAAAAAGATTTTCAATAAGTAAAAGTTTTTCGATAATTTTCGAAAAACTATTTAGCATAATTTCGTTACACATAGTGTTTTCAAAAAACTTTTTACAAGTTTTTTTGTACAAAAGTTATTTATCAGAAAACTCAAAAAAAAGATTTACATATAGAGTAGAATAATATGTATTACTGAAAAACTTTTTCAAATTTCCAGAAAACTTCGTAGATAAGTGTGTACCAACTTTTAATACACCATAAAATATTTTAATAATAATATATCATAAATAATTAATAATTAAAACACCATAAATATACCATTCAATAATTAATATACCATAAATAATTAATAATTAATACACCATAAATAATTAGTACACCATTAATACACCATATTAATTAATAATTAACACATCATAATTAATAAATCATAATTAATAATTAATACATCATAAATAATTAAGGGCTGACAGATCATATGGTGATATTGTGTTAGCTCACCCTCACCCTAGTGTTGTACAAGTTCCTCATCCTCTTGTACATGTCCCTCATGTACAGGTCCTTCCTCATGTACATGTACTCCTCATGCTCCTCATCTATTTGATCGTGCTCGTAGATCATACAGTGATATTGTGTTAGCTCACCCTCACCCTAGTGTTGTACAAGTTCCTCATC
The DNA here is from genome assembly GCA_002896235.1 of Cicer reticulatum. Taxonomy (NCBI): domain Eukaryota; kingdom Viridiplantae; phylum Streptophyta; class Magnoliopsida; order Fabales; family Fabaceae; genus Cicer; species Cicer reticulatum. Next base: position 11,800 of record PGWS01022776.1, on the reverse strand, counting down.
CTCTTGTACATGTCCCTCCTGTACAGGTCCTTCCTCATGTACATGTACTCCTCATGCTCCTCATCTATTTGATCGTCCTCGTGTACCGTTTGATCCTTCTCGTGTACCGTCTGATCCTCCTCGTGTACTGTCTGATCCTCCTCGTGTACTGATCCTCCTTGTGTACAGCCCGATCCTTCTCAAGGATAGATATATGAGCCTGCTCCTCTAGGTCATCATCTTCCATTATAAATCGTCGCATTCAACGAGACGATTTCGGACAACCCTTTTCGAAGCAGCATCCATACACAATGAAGATTCAAAGTCACGTTGTGTATCAGGAAACTTGAAAATGTTTTTCAAAAAAAAAAGAATTTTTTGACACTCACTTGTGTGTTCGAAAAATATTGAAATGAAAAAATGAAAAAAAAAATCACTTTTAATATATATGAGGTTATTTTAGTATTTTTCTTTATATTTTGGATATATGGATAAAGAAAGGGGTACACGATAAAATTTTCATTAATATCTCTAGTGCGGTAACTTTAGTATAACGCAAATAAAAAAGAAAGAAAAGATTTGCCCATCGTCGGAGCTTTGCGGTGATATAGAGTGGCCACTATCACTAAATGTCCACACGAATTACTTTTAAAATATCTATAAATAAATAAAAAATATTAATTAAAAATACACTATATCTTTAGTTTGATTTTAATTTGTGAGTGTTTAGGTTAGTCTAGAGGATAAAAATCAAATTAATCAATTTCTTCATAAACTTTAAAAAAATGGAAATCAATTAAATTTAATTTTTTTTTATGTGTTTAAAGTTCAATTTGAATGCCAACCAATAAAACCAATCATGTGTATTGAGTATGATTTTCCATCAGTTAAAATTGATCACCGATATTTGAATAAATCATTAACATATTAGTAGTGTTATTCTTAAATATGTATTGTATTTAAGATTTTTTTAATCTTTACATATTTTATTCTCATTGTAGTTTAAAAGTATTTACGTTTAATTGTTTATGTTATAAAACATATATTAATATTATACTTAATTTTATATTTAAATTAAATATCTTAATTTTTAGACTTAATTGTTTTTGCGGTCCCTTAACTTAATTTCATATAACACTTTAATCTTTTTTTTATTTAGTCTTTGATTTAATTTTAAGTAACAATTTGATCATTTATATCTTAAAATGTCAACAATGTTATCATTTCTTTACAAAAACATAGAAAATTCATCAAAATCTTCAAACAAAACCCATAAAATTCAATACCAATTTCAAGAAAATTCATATATTTATCAAATACATAACTCAAATATTCAAATAAACTCATATTTTCATCTCCAACAACATCAAATAAAGAATGAAAATATGAGTTTATTTGAAGATTTGATTTATGAATTTGATGAAACTTGCATTATATTGAAGATGATAATTAATTATATGGGTTTTATTTGAAAATTTTGATGAATTTTTTGAATTTTTGTAAAAAAAAAATGATAACATTATTGAAATTTTAAAACATAAAGGATCAAATTGTTACTTAAAATTAAATAAAAGACTAAAAAAATATAAAGGACTAAAGTGTTACCTGAAATTAAATTAAGGGATTGCGGAAGCAATTATGATTAATTTTTATTAATATCAACTTGATTGATCATAACCATAATTTCTTCTTTCCTAAACATATGCAACTTTTCAGTTCAATTCATTCGCTTTTTACAGTTGTATTTGCAAAAAAAAATTGTGTGTTTACATTGCAAATTTATAACCTAAAGTTCTAATATACAATAAAATATTATATTTGATTTATCAATTAAAATTTTAAAAATTTGACACCTCAAAATATTTGTTCAAGCTCCGCCACTGGGTGTGCGCAACATTGAAAATAAAAAAAGCAGATAACGGCAACATGAAAGATAAGAAGAAAGAATTGGTTATGGTCGTAAATGAGTGTGTAGCAAACTTGCTCAGTTTTGTCTACAATTTTAGTATGTTAATTTTACTACTAGATTTGTTCTTTTGATATATATTATTAGTAGTTTTATCTTATCTAAAAGTTAATTTGGAATATCCACTTTTATGGAAGATTATTTATTATTATTTGGTTTTTACCTTTTGGTGATAACTATTATGTTGATTGATGTTCCCTACTATTATTAGGAAGGCGTCAGTGTACCAATTAATTATTATAGAGAGAGGTTTATTGGGCTAGATCTCATGGTTTTTATTCTCTCACTTTGAGGTAAGTTTTTTACGTTAAAAATTATGGAGTGTCTAATATTTAATTTTTTGTCAATTGTTATTGCTCCACAGAATTGTTATTGCATTATTGGGATTGTTATCTCTAGTTTTTTCCTACAAAGTGATATCAGAGCCTTGATTGGTTTGATTTGTGCATTTAAATGGATGAGGAAAAAAAGTCTGAATATGATTAAACTCAACTCTACTAATTATACACTTTGGAATACTCTCATGAAAGATATGTTATACAACAAAGATTTCTATGCTCCTATTGAGGGGGGTACCACTAAACCCAAAGATAAATATGATGCAAAATGGAAGAAGATGAATAGAAATGCAGTGGTCTTGATCATATAGTGGTTGGATCTAAGGGTATATCGACATGTTGAAACTGAAATAGATGTTCAAAAAATGTGGGAGAAAATAAAAGAGTTGTATGAGCGGAAGAATGTGTAAAACAAAACATTTTTTATTCAGAAGCTGATGAATATGAAATACAAAGATGAGGATTCAATGATAGAGTATATGGGTATTTTTCAAAGTATAGTAAATCTGTTGACAACCACATATATTTAATTGGATGTTGAGTTGCAATGCGTTTGTTATTGTTGAGTTCTTTGCTTGATAATTGAGAAGTCCTTGTTGTGCTTTGACAAAATTTAGCTCCACATAGAAAGTTGAAAGTCAAGGTTAAAGAGAGTATATTAAATGAAGAAGCTGAAATACAGGAGCAGGTTTGATTGATTATTCCTCAAAGTTAGAAGCCTAATATAGATTCACGAGGGAGAAGTCAAACCATACACTTTCATTGGCGTGACAATTTAGAAATTGTAGCAAGTCGAGGATGAGAAAAGAAGTTATATACTAACAATTGTGGCAAAACATGGTCAGATAAAAAGAAATTGTAGGTTCTTCAAGAGATATCAAAAAGGAAAAGAGACGAAGACAAAAAGAAGAAAAATGATAAAGACACAGTTGTAGTTGCATCTTAGTGATGTTCTAATTTATTTATGAATAATAATTCCATAAACATTGCCATGTAGGATTCAATGAATTATTGATTCATGTGCCTCATATCATGATACTCCTAGGCGTGGATTTCTTCTCATCTTACAATATTGGTGATTTGGGCACTGTAAAAATAGGAGATGAAGAAGTATGTAATATTATTAGTATAAGAGATCTTTGGGTTAAAACAAGTATTGATGAATGCTTCGATTGAAGAATGTAAGACAGTTACTGATATTTGTCTCAACTTGATTCAGTGAAAGCTTAGATATTGAGGGTATCACACTTCTTGGTTGGTGGTGGTATTATATAAATCATCAAAAGGTCTCTAGTGGTAAGCAAATGAGCAAGTTTCACTTCTCTCTACAGAATATTTGTGAAGCTTGCAAGGAGGAGGTGAATGCAATTGAAGATTCCTCTACTGATTCATGGCATATGCAAACTTGCATAAGAGAAGTTTCTTTAGTGAAAGGTACGCCTCTAAAAATTGGCACTTGTGTTTTGCTAGAAAACAACCTGTAGTGTTCTTTCCATAGTTTTGTTACTCATAGGAGGAAAAATATATTTATTTAGTTCATTTTTATGTTTGTATGATGCTAAATAATATCTGGTGGTACATCATTGTTTTGTTACTTTTATATTGACAGAACACTCTAGAAAAGTGTGGGAGTTTTTTCTTTGAAATCTAAGATACCATATATTTGGAGATTTCAAGAACTTTCATGCAAGTGTTGAACAAAAAAGGGGAAGGAATAATTAAGTTCATCTTGAGCGTATTGCAGAGAAAATGGAATCAGGCTTGAGAAGAACAGTTTCTAGACTCCTAAGCATAATAGTTTTGCATAGAGAACAATCGTACAATTAATGACTAATTAGTGTATGCCACTCTTATGCAAAATTATTAAATCATTTTAGGGTGAAGCAATGAAAAATGCAACATATTGATCACTTTTACTCCTTCTATTATGCTGACAGTGATATTATTGCATTTAAGAGTGTTTGCTGGAAATGTTTGTTCACGTTCCAAGAGATTAGAGATGAGAGGTTCCAAGATTGATAGTAAGTCCAAACAATGTGGTGTTTGTCGATTATGGTAATGAAGAATTTGGTTATAGAATGTTGGACCGATGACAAGAAAATTATCAGAAGTCAAAATGTGATATTTGTTGAAGACCAGACCAATTGAAGACTTTGATAAAGTTGCGAAACATAAACCAAATTCATAAGCTACATTGATGTTGCATCTAGCCCCTTGCTGAACTTTTGTTGACGGGGAAGATATACGTGTAGATGTTGAGAATGTAATTGATGATCATGTACCCCACAATGATGAGCAAGTTCAACCTGAGCCACGGTTGAGCCTGAATTAATAAGATCTACGAGAAAGACATCAACCTTCGAGAGATATCCTCCACATGGGTATGTGATGATCATTGATAGTGGAAGAGCCAAAATACTACCAAGAGGCTAATTGAAAATTGTTGATAAGGAAAAGTGGTTTGAAGGTTCATCCAATAAGAGATGAATTCCTTGCATGAGAATCACATATTTGAGTTGAAGTTGCCTAAGAGCAAAAATGCACTAAAGAACAATAGGTATACAATGATAAAGGCATATGAGAAGATTTATCTAACTAAGATAACAAAGCAAGATTGATTGTGAAAGTTTTTAATCACATAAAAAAGTATTGACTTTTGAAGAAATTGTCTCACTTGTGGTGAAGATATCCTTAATCCTGAGTTGTGCATGGTTAACAGCTAATATGAATCTAGAGGTTGAACAACTTGAAGTGAAGACCGACATTCTTTTATGGTGATTTAGAGGAAACAATTTGTTTATGCATGGAGAAGCATGTGTGTAGTAAAACTACTTCCGACCATTGTGTGTTTGTGAACAAATCTCTTTTGTTGGTTTTATTGTTCTCTTGTTATATGTGGATGTCATGTTGATTGTTGGTCATCGACACTAAGAAGAATCAAAGTCTGAAGAAGATTAGCAAGTCTTTGCGATGAAAGACTTAGGTTCTACAAAGCAATCTTGAGCATGAGAATTACTCGTTGATAGGACGAATGGTAAATTGTGGTTTCTCACACACAGTTGCATTAAGAAGGTGATTAGAGATGGCTTAACTATGATCAATTGCAATCCAATTAGTACTCCAGTGCTAGTCAATTCAAATCTGACATCTGAACAATGTCTACAAGTGAGAAAGAGCAAATAATCAAATATGGTTCCGTATACATTTGTAGTTGGTAGTTTGGTGTTGGTATGCATTAGGCAAAATATTGCTTCATGCAGTATGGAGTTGTATAGCATGTGTCTCTCTAATCCGGAAAAAAGATCATCGGCTATAAGTGAAGTGGATTCTCAAATACCTTATAGGTACTTCCAAAGTGTGTTGATGTTTGGAGGTGGTCAACCTTTGTTAGATGGCTACACAAATGCAAATATGGAAATTATATGATTCTAGAAAATCTACTTCTAGTTATATGATATTTTTGCAGAGGGGTTTGTATCTTGGCAATTAAGGATACAAGAGTTAGGACTCAAACAAGAGAAGTTCTGTATTATTTGCGACACTTCAGAGTGCGATCCATTTTAACAAGAATCTTACTTTCATGCAAAGTCGAAGCACATTGAGGTCATTATCATTGGATACGAGATGCGTTGGGTGGATGAAGTCATCTTCAATTGAAAATATTCATACTGATGAGAATGAACAAATACTTTGACTGTAATCGAAGGTGATATATGTAGAAAGAAGGTGAAATATGATTGAGCAATACCTTATCACTTGAGTCGTAATAGGAGATTTTGTGCGTAGGTTCAGTCCTAATTAAGATCCACTAGTTGTATTATATTTATTATTATTATTATTATTATTATTATTATTACTATTTATTATTATTAAAGAAAAGAAGAAAAAAAAGTAGCATGTTTTGGGTTTGATCCATAATGATAGAGGAAGGGAATTAAAAGCCCTAGTGTTGTAACAATTTGGTGAAGGCAAAAATGAGAGAAACAATAGTGCATGGAAAGAAAAAAAAAAAAAAAAAAGAGTAGAGAATGACAACTCAAAAGGAGAAGAAGAAATAATTGGTTTCATGGTAAATGGGTGTAGCAACTTACTTCAGTCTATCTACACTTTTAGTATGTTATTCTTACCATTAAGTTGTTTTTTTGATATACATATTAGTAGTTTCCTTTACTATAAGTTAGTTTGAAATATCCACTTTTGTGGAAATTGTTTATTATTGTTTGGTTTCCACTATTGGACGATGGTATTATGTTATCGATGTTCTCAAGTGTTACTAGGAAGACTCTAGTATACCCTATTAATTATTATGTTGAAGATTTTATTGGACTAGGTATCGTGTTTTATATTCTCTCACTTTGAAGAAACTTTTCTACGTTAAAAATTGAGGTGTGTTGATATTTAATTTCCTATCAATTGTTATTTCTATGTGGAACTATATTTTCTTCTAGCCATTTATCTACACAGGTGAGAGAAAAATCTTCCGTATTATTATTGATTGTTACCTCTAATTTTTCTCAACAATTGTCACTAGAAGTTGTGGTTAGAGAGGATATAAGATAACAAGATGAGAAAATTAGGTTAAGAGAGAAGTGTGTAAAATAATTATGAACGTAAGTTTCAGATTTTGGATGTGTTGACATAACATACAAAAAAAAATTACAGGGTGGTTAGAATGCAAAATAATAGGGCTCCTCATTTAATCAAAGGTTAACCACCCATTTTAATTCCTAAATTTACGAATTATTGTCATAATAGGTCATTTTCTATCAAAATTTATTTAAAACATACTCGCTCCGGAATGAAATATAATCCAAAAATGGTATTTGAAGAATTGATGTATTTGGTTAAAATTAAGACCGCAAATACATCAATTTTCATCATATATGTTTTTTGTTTATATTCATAAGTTCCTTAAATATGTCTTTTGTTATCAATTGATCCTCAAAATGTATATTTAGTTTGTTAGTTTAGTTATCAAATGTGCTTTTTGTTCAGTAAACTATATTTTAGTCTCTGAAAGTATAAGACGCCGTCATTTTGGTCACTGACTCAGCAAAAAAAATCAAATTAGTTCTCGAATCATCAAAATGTGAGTCAATTTAGTCTCTGACATTAGAATGATCATGAACTATTTAGACAGTAAATTGTATCTTTTAGATACTTTTATGATTGTAAATTGTATATTTCGGTGACTATTTTGATGATTCAAAGACTAGTTTGGATTTTTTTTCTAGAGTTAAATACCTAAATAATAGCGTTCTATACTTTCAGATATTAAAATGGTAGTTTATCCAATTTTTTGTTGGTTAAATTAATATATAATATTATTAACAAAAGATATATTTGAGGTTACATTTTCTATTTTTCAATAGATTCATGGACTATGATGAAAACTTATCATGAAATAGTTGCTTACCTTTGATCTAACTTTACTATTTATGGCAAAAATACGTTTGTACTCGTTTAAGTTTAGACTAATTTTCGTTTAGGTCTTTTTAAGTTTTAATTTTTTCGATTTGCTATTTTTAAGTTATTTTTATTTTATATCATTAACTTTTAGGTTATATTAAATTATGCAAACAATCCTCTAAATTTGACAATTTTCTCAAATTTTTAATATGAAATGTTAAGATTTAATCTAAAGATGTAACGACTTGATTATCCGTGCTAATTTGGAAGGGGAGAAAGTTGATGATATTCATTATTCGGTGGTGCGGGAGAAACGGGTCAAATGCCTGAGAACCTCTTACACCACATCTCGACCAAAAAACTTTAACTCAATAGATATATGATAATCACTCTTATATATCTAACATTCAACTTATTCATAATCAACATGAGATTTAGCGACTCCTACATGAAATCACCACCTATATTATCATATTTTTAAAATTATACATATATCTAAATGTAATATAAATATTAAAAAAAATAAGATATTATAAAATTTAATTGATATTTTTTTTAAAATAATATAAAATATATTATTGCAATATTTAACGAGTTCTAACCATTATATAAAATAAAAAATTAATAATACATAACAAATATAATTAAGCACTAAAAAAATAAAAGTTAAAAGAACGTATTTGTGCCATTATTAATCTGAGTCTTTTAATGATATTTATATATCTATTTTATTGTTTCTTTATAAGAGTAAAAACCGAAAACAAACTGAAAGATGAGCATTTCTCTAGTGAATCCAATTCAACCTCGAATCTCGTTCCTCGTTAATTTCGCACTGTTTCCTCTAATCATCATCTCCATGTCGGATTCAGCACTCGATTCCGTTTCTTCATCTTTCTTTCCGCTCCGCGGTTCACATCACTACACCGAGCAGCCACATGAAGAGGAGCCTGAGACCTACCACATCGAACCCTCACCGCGGTTCATCGTGCAGGTACGTCACGTGACCAACATAATCCTCTCCATTAATTAATAATAATATGCAGTAGATAAAATAATTAATTATGGCGTGATGATTTTATTAATGCAATTGTTAATTATAATATATTGTGCAGTGAGGAGGCTGCAAAGGAGGCTTTGTTGTATAGTTACAAGTCGGCTGCTAGTGGTTTCTCTGCTAAGCTTACTCCTGACCAGGATTGCTCAAATTTCAAGTAAGTTTTTATTTTTTTTTATTTTTAGTTTTTTGAGAATTTCATGTGGTAATTGGTTTTGTTTCTGGTTAATTTTGTTTTACCACCTTTGGATTATTATTTTTTGTTTTTGAATAATTTTAGTATTTAGATGTGTTGTCTTGAGACAATAAGTTGTCCCATGGTTTACTCAACGAACAAGAATTTCTGTTTTTGTTGTTCCTTGTCCCTTGTTTGGTTCCAATATTTTGTGTTTTGGGTTTTTGGTTTGCAAGTAGTTTTGTATTTGTAGTCTAATTCATTGTGATAAAGATTTTATAGTTGATGTTATATATTTATGTTTGTTGTTTTTATTAAATTCTTTTGGCTGGGATTGGATAGTTTAGAGCACTATTGAGTTGATTCATTATACTAAATCAAGTACCTTTAGTTTACTTCCATTAACAACAATGATTTAACCCAACTCAACTCCTATAATCAAAGATAAAAGAGCAACTTACATGTATCTAGGGTTTTGCTAAATCAGTTTTTTAGCTAAATGCTCTCTGCGCAGCATTTTGATTGTATGTTTTTTGAAACACAAAACATGCTTAATTCAGATCTTCGTGCTATCTTATTTATATTTTGTTTTGTTTCTGAATAAGCCCTCAATTAGTTCCCAAGTATCATTGTCTCACCTACTTATTCCCCCCTCCGGTTTTGATTATAAACAAAAATAATTTACTTCACACTTATTAAGAATTTTAGTTAAATACAATTAATCTTCCTAATCTCATCAAAAATATAAGGGCCTTCTCAAAAGTGCCCTTCATGGAAACTTGTTCAATGAGAATAAAAAAGACATTAGAAAATAACTCTGATAGAACACTGCATTCAGATGAGAATGTTCAAAGTGTGGACAGTTTACACACGTAGGAAGCATAAGGGCAGAAAGAATGAAAGTTAGTTAATATGTTAACCTGGCAGAGAGTGCCTTGAAGTATGACATATGGTGAGTGGGGGGACGATAAGTGGGAGTTATGCATTTTCTTGTGATTGTTTGGACAGAGAGGTGCTTCCCCTCTTATGGGAGTGCTCCCATTGTCCAATTAAATCATCCCTACACGCTCCTCCTACTTGAGTTGCTTCAGTGGCACCTCTTCCTGCGCCTCTAGCATTTGAGCGGGTATTACGAACCATAAGTTTCAGAAAAGAATAGTCATTGGTTCAACATTCATTAGATAAAGAAGCATAAATTGTATGCATATCTCTGGAATGATCTAGTGGGAAAGATGACTCTTCCTTTGGATTATCGTATATTTTAGGGACTTCTTTATTATTTCTATATTCTTTAGGGACTAAGAGTGATACTTGAAAGATTAAATTGAGGGTTTACCATTTCTTTTTCTTCCTTGATCAAGCAAGCTTATAATATCAATGTCATATTGGTTTGATACTTTTGTATTCCATGAATACTTATCTCATATAATTAGTTCTAATTCTATGTGGGAAACTTTGTCTGAATGTTTTTTAATTAACTGATTTCTTATAAAAGAGCTTCATATTATGATAGAAATCTATGGATTCCTGACATATTTTGTTAACCTCATGTCTTGCTTCTTATGAGTTTCAACTCATGAGACACTTCCACTGCCGAGCTGTGTGAATTGTTTGCTCAAAATGGACATAACACTCTAACAGGTTTCCAACTGGCTCAAGATCCGGGGAGTGTTGTGTTGCCAATCCGATTTTGAAGATTATACGACGACTCCTGCTTCTGCAAGAACTTGGTGTGCGGGTGAATTTGACTTTATGGTGGTCAGTTTATCAAATGGCAAGCGCCATGGTAGATTGCGGTAGTGGATTTTTGGCCACCGAAATGGTGCATTTGTGAAGTGGCATATGTGTTTCATTATTCAGTTGTTGATTTTCGTTGTTCAGCCTATGTTTTAGATAGTATCCATATACTTTCTTTCTATGTTTCTTTGTTGTTTCAGAATCTTCAAAATTGCAGGCCAGTGGACAGTGTTTATCACTAATCACAATGTTTTGTTCAAACAGCTTATCGTGCTGTTGTAAATATAAATCCTTGTTTAGCTCTATCATAAGATTATCATCACATTAATATTTTCTTGTTTTCTTGAAAACTATTAATGGTGACCATCCACTAATGATTTTATAGTTTAGATTTTTAGTGTGTGCATGCATGATTTGGTTTTTCTCACTTTGGTAAACGTGGTTCCTATTTTTATAATTGACGCCGGATGTTTTAACTTGCAGAGCAACCAGGTGTTCTTCAAGTTGTTCCAAGCCAGAAACTTCAGCTCCATTCAGGACCAAATAAGCTGCTCTAGAGAATCTATCTTCATTTGAAGACGTATGTGTATGTGATTGTGGGTCCAAACTGTTAACTATATCATGTATTAATAAATAAACTTACTCAAAAAGAATAAAATCCGTACACCATGTATAAAAACTTAGTTTGGCTCAGCCTGCGTTTACATAATCTATTGTGGTGGCTTTATAATTTGTGATGTATATTTCTAATTCATGTTTGTTATGATCCCTCGTATTTCAAACGGTTCTAACGTTTGTCGAGCTTATATTCCATTGATGCATCGAGACAGCGTAATTAGATATTTTGATTGCAAATTGTGTCACTGAATTGACTACTTTTTTTAAGCAAAACTGGCACAAATAACCGTGCGTCCCTTGGGATTTGCCAACCTTTATGAAAAGCATTATTATACTTGATGTTCAATGAAAAAACATATGAAACAGCCACACTATTATCCTTGAGGCGGCTACACCACGACAGAGGTTAGCGTGAATAATTTTATTTATTACGGTTAAAATGCGATTTAACTGTGATGTTGACCGTTGCTAGACAACATGCTTTATTTGGTGTTTGTTGAAACACATTTTTGGAAATTAATTTT
>PGWS01022775.1:0-12053 GCA_002896235.1 Cicer reticulatum | reverse complement strand
ATTAAATTAAGGGATTGCGGAAGCAATTATGATTAATTTTTATTAATATCAACTTGATTGATCATAACCATAATTTCTTCTTTCCTAAACATATGCAACTTTTCAGTTCAATTCATTCGCTTTTTACAGTTGTATTTGCAAAAAAAAATTGTGTGTTTACATTGCAAATTTATAACCTAAAGTTCTAATATACAATAAAATATTATATTTGATTTATCAATTAAAATTTTAAAAATTTGACACCTCAAAATATTTGTTCAAGCTCCGCCACTGGGTGTGCGCAACATTGAAAATAAAAAAAGCAGATAACGGCAACATGAAAGATAAGAAGAAAGAATTGGTTATGGTCGTAAATGAGTGTGTAGCAAACTTGCTCAGTTTTGTCTACAATTTTAGTATGTTAATTTTACTACTAGATTTGTTCTTTTGATATATATTATTAGTAGTTTTATCTTATCTAAAAGTTAATTTGGAATATCCACTTTTATGGAAGATTATTTATTATTATTTGGTTTTTACCTTTTGGTGATAACTATTATGTTGATTGATGTTCCCTACTATTATTAGGAAGGCGTCAGTGTACCAATTAATTATTATAGAGAGAGGTTTATTGGGCTAGATCTCATGGTTTTTATTCTCTCACTTTGAGGTAAGTTTTTTACGTTAAAAATTATGGAGTGTCTAATATTTAATTTTTTGTCAATTGTTATTGCTCCACAGAATTGTTATTGCATTATTGGGATTGTTATCTCTAGTTTTTTCCTACAAAGTGATATCAGAGCCTTGATTGGTTTGATTTGTGCATTTAAATGGATGAGGAAAAAAAGTCTGAATATGATTAAACTCAACTCTACTAATTATACACTTTGGAATACTCTCATGAAAGATATGTTATACAACAAAGATTTCTATGCTCCTATTGAGGGGGGTACCACTAAACCCAAAGATAAATATGATGCAAAATGGAAGAAGATGAATAGAAATGCAGTGGTCTTGATCATATAGTGGTTGGATCTAAGGGTATATCGACATGTTGAAACTGAAATAGATGTTCAAAAAATGTGGGAGAAAATAAAAGAGTTGTATGAGCGGAAGAATGTGTAAAACAAAACATTTTTTATTCAGAAGCTGATGAATATGAAATACAAAGATGAGGATTCAATGATAGAGTATATGGGTATTTTTCAAAGTATAGTAAATCTGTTGACAACCACATATATTTAATTGGATGTTGAGTTGCAAGCGTTGTTATTGTTGAGTTCTTTGCTTGATAATTGAGAAGTCCTTGTTGTGACTTTGACAAAATTTAGCTCCACATAGAAAGTTGAAAATGTCAAGAGTTAAAGAGAGTATATTAAATGAAGAAGCTTGAATACAGGAGCATGGTTTGATTGATTATTCCTCAAAGTTAGAAGCACTAATTATAGATTCACGAGGGAGAAGTCAAACCATACACTTTCATTGGCGTGACAATTTAGAAAGTTGTAGCAAGTCGAGGATGAGAAAAGAAGTTATATACTACAATTGTGGCAAAACATGTCAGATAAAAAAGAAATTGTAGGTTCTTCAAGAGATATCAATAAAGGAAAAGAGACGAAGACAAAAAGAAGAAAAATGATAAAGACACAGTTGTAGTTGCATCTATTAGTGATGTCTACATTATTTATGATAATAATTCCATAAACATTGCATGTTAGGATTCAACTTGAATTATTGATTCATGTGCCTCATATCATGATACTCCTAGGCGTGATTTCTTCTCATCTTACAATATTGGTGATTTTGGCACTGTAAAAATAGGAGATGAAGAAGTATGTAAAATTATTAGTATAAGAGATCTTTGGGTTAAAACAAGTATTGCATGAATGCTTCGATTGAAGAATGTAAGACATGTTACTGATATTTGTCTCAACTTGATTCAGTGAAAGCCTTAGATATTGAGGGGTATCACACTTACTTTGGTGGTGGTGGTATATATAAAATCATCAAAAGGTCTCTAGTGGTAGCAAATGAGCATAATTTCACTTCTCTACAGATAATTTGTGAAGCTTTGCAAGGAGGGAGGTGAATGCAATTGAAGATTCCTCTACTGATTCATGGCATATGCAATCTTGCATAGAGAAGTTTCTTTTAGTGAAAGGTACGCCTCTAAAAATTGCACTTGTTGTTTGCCTAGAAAACAACTAAAGTGTTTCTTTTCCATAGTTTTGTTACTCATAGGAGGAAATTATTATTATTTAGTTCATTTTTATGTTTGTTGATGGCTAATAAATATCTTGGTGGTTACATCATGTTTTGTTACTTTTTATTGACGACCACTCAGAAACCAGTGTGGGAGTTTTTCTTTGAAATCTAGATACCATATATTTGGAGATTTCAAGAACTTTCATGCAAGTGTTGAACAAAAAAAGAGGGAAGGAAATTAAAAAAGGTTCATCTTGAGCGTATTGCAGAGAAATGGTAATCAGGCTTGAGAAGACAGTTTTTCTAGACTCTAAGCTAATAGTTTTGCATAGAGAACAAATCGTACAATTAATGACATAATTAGGTGTATGCACTCTTATGCAAAATTATTAAAATCATTTTAGGGTGAAGCAATGAAAAATGCAACATATTTGATCACTTTTACTCCTTCTATTATGCTTGACAGTGATATTATTGCATTTAAGAGTGTTTGGCTGCAAATGTTTTGTTCACGTTCCAAGAGATTAGAGATGAGAGGTTCAAGATTGATAGTAAGTCCAAACAATGTGTGTTTGTCGATTATGGTAATGAAGAATTTGGTTATAGAATGTTGGACCCGATTGACAAGAAAATTATCAGAAGTCAAAATGTGATATTTGTTGAAGACCAGACAATTGAAGACTTTGATAAAGTTGCGAAACATAAACCAAATTCCATAAGCTACATTGATGTTGCATCTAAGCCCCTTGCTGAAACTTTTGTTGACGGGGAAGATATACGTGTAGATGTTGAGAATGTAATTGATGATCATGTACCCCACAATGATGAGCAAGTTCAACCTGAGCCACGGTTGAGCCTGAATTTAATAGATCTCGAGATAAACATCAACCTTCCGAGAGATATCCTCCACATGGGTATGTGGATGATCATTGATAGTGGAGAGCCTAAAATACTACCAAGAAGGCTATTGAAAATGTTGATTAATGGGGAAAAGTGGTTGAAGGTCATCCAATTAAGTAGATGATCTCTCTTGATGCGAATCACATTTAGCTATTCGAAGATTGGGAATGTTGCTTTACTAAACGAGCTAAATTAGAGCACTTAAGCCTAAGAAGGACAAATAGAGTATATGCAAGAACTACAAGAGCATATGAGAAGGATCCTTTCAACAACTAAATGAACGATACGCAAGATTGATTGTGAAAAGTTTTTATCACATAAAAAGTATTGACTTTGAAGAAATTTGTCTCACTTGTGGTGAGATATCCTTAATCTGAGTTGTGCATGGTTTACAGCTAATATGAATCTAGAGGTTGAACAACTTGAGTGAAGACGACATTCCTTTTATGGTGAATTTGAGGAACATTTGTTTATTGCATGGAGAAGCATGTGTGTAGTAAAACTACTTCCGACCATTGTGTGTTTGTGAACAAATTCTCTTATGTTGGTTTTATTGTTCTCTTGTTATATGTGGATGTCATGTTGATTGTTGGTCATGACACTAAGAAGATTCAAAGTCTGAAGAAAGATTAGCAAGTCTTTTGCGATGAAAGACTTAGGTTCTACAAAGCAAATCTTGAGCATGAGAATTACTCGTGATAGGACGAATGGTAAATTGTGGTTTTCTCAACACAGTTGCATTAAGAAGGTATTAGAGATGCTTAATATGATCAATTGCAATCCAATTAGTACTCCAGTTGCTAGTCAATTCAAATTGACATCTGAACAATGTCCTACAAGTGAGAAAGACAAATAGATAAATATGGTTCCTTATACATTTGTAGTTGGTAGTTTGGTGTATGGTATGCATTAGGCCAAATATTGCTCATGCAGTTGGAGTTGTTAGCATGTGTCTCTCTAATCCGGAAAAAGATCATCGGCTAATAGTGAAGTGGATTCTCAAATACCTTATAGGTACTTCCAAAGTGTGTTGATGTTTTGGAGGTGGTCAACCTTTGTTAGATGGCTACACAAATGCAAATATGGAAATTAATATGGATTCTAGAAAATCTACTTCTAGTTATATGATTATTTTTGCAGAGGGGTTGTATCTTGGCAATTAAGGATACAAGAGTTAGGACTCAAACAAGAGAAGTTTGTATTATTTTGCGACACTCAGAGTGCGATCCATTTTAACAAGAATCTTACTTTTCATGCAAAGTCGAAGCACATTGAGGTGCATTATCATTGGATACGAGATGCGTTGGGTGGATGAAGTCATCTTCAATTGAAAATATTCATACTGATGAGAATGAACAAATACTTTGACTGTATCGAAGGTGATATATTGTAGAAAGAAGGTGAATATGATTGAGCAATACCTTATCACTTGAGTCGTAATAGGAGATTTGTTGCCGTAGGTTTAGTCCTAATTACAGATCCACCTAGTTGTAATTTTTAGTTATTTATTAATTATTATTATTATTATTATTAATTATTACTATTATTATTATATAAAGAAAAGAGAAAAAAAAAGTAAAGCATGGTTTTGGGTTTGATCCATAATGATGAGAGAAAGGGAATTTAAAAGCCCTAGTGTTGTAACAATTTGGTGTAAGGCAAAAATGAGAGAAACAATAAGTGCAATGTTGAAAGAAAAAAAAAAAAAAAAAAAAGAAGTAGAGAATGACAACTCAAAGGAGAAGAAGAAATAATTGGTTTCATTGGTAAATGGGTGTAGCAAACTTACTCAGTCTATCTACACTTTTAGTATGTTATTCTTACCATTAAGTTTGTTTTTTGATATACATTATTAGTAGTTTTACTTTATCTATAAGTTAGTTTGAAATATCCACTTTTGTGGAAAATTGTTTATTATTGTTTGGTTTCCACTATTTGACGATGGCTATTATGTTATCGATGTTCTCAAGTGTACAAGGAAGACCCTAAGTATACCTATTATATTATAGTTGAAGATTTTATTGGACTAGGTTCGTGATTTTATTCTTCTGCACTTGAAGAAACTTTTCTACGAAAATTGAGGTGTGTTTGATATTTAATTTTCCTTCAATGTTATTTTCTATGTGGAACTAATATTTTCTTCTAGCCATTTATCTACACAGGTGAGAGAAAAATCTTCCGTATAATTTGATGTATACCTCTAATTTTTCTCAAACAATTGTCACTAGAGTTGTGGTGTAGAGAGGATATAAGATAACAAGATGAGAAAAATTAGGTTAAGAGAGAAGTGTGTAAATAATTATGAACGTCAGTTTCAGATTTTGATGTGTTGGACATAACATACAAAAAAAATTACAGGGTGGTTAGAATGCAAAATAATAGGGCTCCACATTTAATCTAAAGGTTAAACAACCATTTAATTCCTAAATTTTCGAATTAATTGTCATAATAGTCATAATCTATCAAAATTATTTAAAACATATCGCTCCGGAATGAAATATAACCAAAAATGGTATTTGAAGAATTGATGGTATTTGGTTAAAAAATTAAGACCAAATACATCAATTTTTCATATATGTTTTTGTTTATATTTCATTAAGTAGTTCGTAAAATATGTCTTTTGTTAGTCAATTGATCCTCAAAATGTATATTAGTTTGTTAGTTTAGTTATCAAATGTGCTTTTTGTTCATAAACTATCATTTTAGTCTCTGAAAGATAAGACGCCGTCATTTTGGTCACTGACTCAGCAAAAAAAATAAATTAGTTCTCGAATATCAAAATGTGCGTCAATTTAGGTCTCTGACATTAGAATATCATGAACTATTAGACAGTAAATTGTATCTTTAGATCTTATGATTGTAAATGTATATTCGTGACTATTTGATGATTCAAAGACTAGTTTGGATTTTTTTCTAGAGTTAAATACCTAAATAATAGCGTTCTATTACTTTCATCGATATTAAAATGGTAGTTTATCCAATTTTTTGTTGGTTAATTATATATAATATTTTAACAAAGATATATTTGAGGTACATTTTCTAATTTTTCAATAGATTCATGGACTATGATGAAACTTATCATGAAATAGTTGCTTACCTTTGATCTAACTTACTATTTATGGCAAAATACGTTTGTACCGGTTAAGTTTATGACTAATTTTCGTTTAGGTCTTTTTAAGTTTTAATTTTTTCGATTTGCTATTTTTAAGTTATTTTATTTTATATCATAACTTTTAGGTTATATTAAATTATGCAAAACAATCCTCTAAATTTTGACAATTTCTCAAATTTTTAATATGAAATGTTTAAGATTAATCTAAAGAGTAACGACTTGATTATCCGTGCTAATTTGGAAGGAGAAAGTTGATGATATTCCATTATTCGTGTGCGGGAGAAACGGGTCAAATGCCTGAGAACCTCTTACACTCACATCTCGACAAAAAACTTAACAATAGATATATGATATATCACTCTTATATATCTAACATTCAACTTATTCATAATCAACATGAGATTTAGCGACTCCTACATGAAATCACCACCTATATTATCATATTTTTAAAATTATACATATATCTAAAATGATTATAATAAAAAATTAAAAATATAGATATTTATAAATTAATTGATATTTTTTTTAAAATAATATAAAAATATATTATTGCAATATTTAACGAGTTTCTAACCATTATAATAAAATAAAAAATTAATAATACATAACAAATATAATTAAAGCACTAAAAAAATAAAAAGTTAAAAGACGTATTTGTGCCATTATTAATCTGAGTCTTTTAATGATATTTATATATCTATTTTATTGTTTCTTTATAAGAGAGTAAAAACCGAAAACAAACTGAAAGATGAGCATTTCCTCAGTGAAATCCATTCAACCTCGAATCTCGTTCCTCGTTATTTTCGCACTGTTTCCTCTAATCATCATCTCCATGTCGGATTCAGCACTCGATTCCGTTTCTTCATCTTCTTCCGCTCCCGCGGTTCACATCATCTACACCGAGCAGCCACATGAAGAGGAGCCTGAGACCTACCACATCCGAACCCTCACCGCGGTTCTCGGCAGGTACGTCACGTGACATAATCCTCTCCTTAATTAATAATAATTGCAGTAGTAAATAATTAATTATGCGTGATGATTTATTAATGCAATTGTTAATTATTATTGCAGTGAGGAGGCTGCAAAGGAGGCTTTGTTGTATAGTTACAAGTCGGCTGCTAGTGGTTTCTCTGCTAAGCTTACTCCTGACCAGGTTGCTCAAATTTCAAGTAAGTTTTTTATTTTTTTTATTTTTAGTTTTTTGAATTTCATGTGGTAATTGTTTTGTTTCTGTTATTTTTGTTTTACACCCTTTTGGATTATTATTTTTTGTTTTTGAAATAATTTAAGTATTTTAGATGTGTTGTACTTGAGACAATAAGTTGTCCCATGGTTTACTCACGAACAAGAATTTCTGTTTTTGTTAGTTCCTTGTCCCTTGTTTTGTTCCATATTTTGTGTTTTGGGTTTTGGTTTGCAGTAGTTTGTATTTGTAGTCTAATCATTGTGATAAGATTTTATAGTTGATGTTATATATTTATGTTTGTGTTTTATTAAATTCTTTTGGCTGGGTATTGGATAGTTAGAGCACTATTGAGTTGAGTTCATTATACTAATACAAGTATCCTTTAGTTTACTTCCATTAACAACAATGATTTAACCCAACTCAACTCCTATAATCAAAGATAAAAGAGCAACTTACATGTATCTAGGGTTTTGCTAAATCAGTTTTTTAGCTAAATGCTCTCTGCGCAGCATTTTGATTGTATGTTTTTTGAAACACAAAACATGCTTAATTCAGATCTTCGTGCTATCTTATTTATATTTTGTTTTGTTTCTGAATAAGCCCTCAATTAGTTCCCAAGTATCATTGTCTCACCTACTTATTCCCCCCTCCGGTTTTGATTATAAACAAAAATAATTTACTTCACACTTATTAAGAATTTTAGTTAAATACAATTAATCTTCCTAATCTCATCAAAAATATAAGGGCCTTCTCAAAAGTGCCCTTCATGGAAACTTGTTCAATGAGAATAAAAAAGACATTAGAAAATAACTCTGATAGAACACTGCATTCAGATGAGAATGTTCAAAGTGTGGACAGTTTACACACGTAGGAAGCATAAGGGCAGAAAGAATGAAAGTTAGTTAATATGTTAACCTGGCAGAGAGTGCCTTGAAGTATGACATATGGTGAGTGGGGGGACGATAAGTGGGAGTTATGCATTTTCTTGTGATTGTTTGGACAGAGAGGTGCTTCCCCTCTTATGGGAGTGCTCCCATTGTCCAATTAAATCATCCCTACACGCTCCTCCTACTTGAGTTGCTTCAGTGGCACCTCTTCCTGCGCCTCTAGCATTTGAGCGGGTATTACGAACCATAAGTTTCAGAAAAGAATAGTCATTGGTTCAACATTCATTAGATAAAGAAGCATAAATTGTATGCATATCTCTGGAATGATCTAGTGGGAAAGATGACTCTTCCTTTGGATTATCGTATATTTTAGGGACTTCTTTATTATTTCTATATTCTTTAGGGACTAAGAGTGATACTTGAAAGATTAAATTGAGGGTTTACCATTTCTTTTTCTTCCTTGATCAAGCAAGCTTATAATATCAATGTCATATTGGTTTGATACCTTTGTATTCATATGATATACTTATCTCATATAATTAGTTCTATTCATATGTTGGGAAACTTTGTCTGAATGTTTTTTTATTAACTGATTTCTTATAAAAAGAGCTTCATATTATCTGATAGAAATCTATGATTCCTGAACCATATTGTTAACCTCATGTCTTGCTTCTTATGAGTTTACAAACTCATGAGACACCTTCCCACTTGCCGAGCTGTGTGAATCTGTTTGCTCCAAAATGGACATAACACTCTACAGTTTCCAACTGCTCAAGATCCGGGGAGTTGTTGTGTTGCAATCCGATTTTGAAGATTATACGACGACTCCTGCTTCTGCAAGAACTTGGTGTGCGGGTGAATTTGACTTTATTGGTGTCAGTGTTATCAAATGGCAGCGCCATGGTAGATTGCGGTAGTGGATTTTTGGCCAACCGAAATGTGCAATTTGTGAAGGGCATATGTGTTTCATTATTCAGTTGTTGATTTTTCGGTTGTTTCAGCCTATGTTTTAGATAGTATCCATATACTTTCTTTCTATGTTTCTTTGTTGTTTCAGAATCTTCAAAATTGCAGGCCAGTGGACAGTGTTTATCACTAATCACAATGTTTTGTTCAAACAGCTTATCGTGCTGTTGTAAATATAAATCCTTGTTTAGCTCTATCATAAGATTATCATCACATTAATATTTTCTTGTTTTCTTGAAAACTATTAATGGTGACCATCCACTAATGATTTTATAGTTTAGATTTTTAGTGTGTGCATGCATGATTTGGTTTTTCTCACTTTGGTAAACGTGGTTCCTATTTTTATAATTGACGCCGGATGTTTTAACTTGCAGAGCAACCAGGTGTTCTTCAAGTTGTTCCAAGCCAGAAACTTCAGCTCCATTCAGGACCAAATAAGCTGCTCTAGAGAATCTATCTTCATTTGAAGACGTATGTGTATGTGATTGTGGGTCCAAACTGTTAACTATATCATGTATTAATAAATAAACTTACTCAAAAAGAATAAAATCCGTACACCATGTATAAAAACTTAGTTTGGCTCAGCCTGCGTTTACATAATCTATTGTGGTGGCTTTATAATTTGTGATGTATATTTCTAATTCATGTTTGTTATGATCCCTCGTATTTCAAACGGTTCTAACGTTTGTCGAGCTTATATTCCATTGATGCATCGAGACAGCGTAATTAGATATTTTGATTGCAAATTGTGTCACTGAATTGACTACTTTTTTTAAGCAAAACTGGCACAAATAACCGTGCGTCCCTTGGGATTTGCCAACCTTTATGAAAAGCATTATTATACTTGATGTTCAATGAAAAAACATATGAAACAGCCACACTATTATCCTTGAGGCGGCTACACCACGACAGAGGTTAGCGTGAATAATTTTATTTATTACGGTTAAAATGCGATTTAACTGTGATGTTGACCGTTGCTAGACAACATGCTTTATTTGGTGTTTGTTGAAACACATTTTTGGAAATTAATTTTAAACATTTTAGAAATCAGATACATCACTTCCAATACAAAATTTATATGGTTGATTTTTTAATATGTCCTCTTAGAATACTTCTCAGCCTAAATTAAGTTCACATCTAAAATGAAAAACCGAAAAAAAACAAAATTAACAAACTAAGAGTCTGAGAATACTTCTCAGCCTTAATATGTCCTCTTAGAATACTTCTCAGCCTAAATTAAGTTAGCATCCAAAATTAATAAACCGAAAATTAACAAAATTAATAAATTAATAAACAAAATTAATAAACAAAATTGATAAAATTAACAAAATTGGAAAAATAATTTAAAAATTGCTTTAAATACAAAACTATTTTTTTAATTAAACTCTTATAAGCATTATTTTTTTTTTAAAAAAAGTGATTGTCATTAAGTTTGGACAAACATAAAAGCTTATGTACTTTAAAATTTATAAATTAATATAATATTTGAATTATTTTATTTTAAATATCTAAAGTGACGTCAGTTTAAAATTTTTAATACATAAGATGTTAATATTATAATAAAAATAATAGTTATTTTACGAAATTATGTTCATTAATTATTGGTTGGTTCTCTACTATCAAAAATATAAAATAAAACAATAATGCTACCAACACCCCCCAAAATGCTAGTCACACCCCTCAAAATTTAAAAAAAATCAAAATGCCCAAAATGCCCTTCCCTTTATTTCATCTTCTTCATACCATTACTTCTTCATAACATCTTCTTCCTCTTCATTCTACATTTCTGCATTTGCATTGTTGTTCATTCTATCATCATCAATCAGCATCCACCATTTTCATCAATCATCATCCACTGTTTTCATCAATCATCATCCACCATTTTCATCAAACATCTTCATCAATCATCAACCAAGTTCATCAAACATCTTCATCTTCATCAATCAAGTAAGTAATAATGATTCTTTGTTTTTGTTGTCTTATGTTGTTTTGTTTTATCTATTTAAGAATACAATGTCTGAAAATTGAAGGAAAGTATTTTCCATTTTTGATGAAGAAGACAACCTTCGTTGCCCTAAACCCAGAAACGTACGTGAACTGAGTTCACGTACGCAAACTTGTTTTCAAAAACCCAGAAACGTACGTGAACTGAGTTCACGTACGCAAACTTGTTTTCAAAAACCCAGAAACGTACGTGAACTGAGTTCACGTACGTGAAAAAAATTTCAAAATCCAAACTGTACGTGAACTCAGTTCACGTATGTGTACGTCAATTGAAAGTACGTACGTTTACGTGAATTGAGTTCACGTAAGTGAAGGAATTCAGTTCACGTTCACATACGTGAACTGAGTTCACGTAAGGTTGACATTCAGTTCACGTACGTGAACTGAATTCACGTACTTGCTGAATTTTTGAACTGCTGCTTCTGTTTACATTTTTTTTAAATGATTTTCGTTTTGCAGATATGGTGCGCACTATGTTTACTGACAGGGAGGGTCGTGTTATACTTAACGAGGGCACTTCTAATGCGGAGTCTAATGCTGAAGGTCGTCGTATTAGGCCAACTGCTTCTGCAAGGGCACAACGACGACGAGTACATCGGCAACAGGAAGAAGCCCAACCTGAACTCCAACCTGAACCCCAACCTGAACCCCAACCTGAACCCCAAACAGCTGATATAGATGAACCTCCACAGGATGTTGGATATCTTGGTGGTCCGGTTGATAGTTCTGTCCTTAGGACATTTGGCGATCATGTTGCGACTCGACTCTGGGATGGCGAGGTAATTTTCTCAATCAAATTAAGTTAAATTATATT
>PGWS01022774.1:0-14493 GCA_002896235.1 Cicer reticulatum | reverse complement strand
ATACAATAAAATATTATATTTGATTTATCAATTAAAATTTTAAAAATTTGACACCTCAAAATATTTGTTCAAGCTCCGCCACTGGGTGTGCGCAACATTGAAAATAAAAAAAGCAGATAACGGCAACATGAAAGATAAGAAGAAAGAATTGGTTATGGTCGTAAATGAGTGTGTAGCAAACTTGCTCAGTTTTGTCTACAATTTTAGTATGTTAATTTTACTACTAGATTTGTTCTTTTGATATATATTATTAGTAGTTTTATCTTATCTAAAAGTTAATTTGGAATATCCACTTTTATGGAAGATTATTTATTATTATTTGGTTTTTACCTTTTGGTGATAACTATTATGTTGATTGATGTTCCCTACTATTATTAGGAAGGCGTCAGTGTACCAATTAATTATTATAGAGAGAGGTTTATTGGGCTAGATCTCATGGTTTTTATTCTCTCACTTTGAGGTAAGTTTTTTACGTTAAAAATTATGGAGTGTCTAATATTTAATTTTTTGTCAATTGTTATTGCTCCACAGAATTGTTATTGCATTATTGGGATTGTTATCTCTAGTTTTTTCCTACAAAGTGATATCAGAGCCTTGATTGGTTTGATTTGTGCATTTAAATGGATGAGGAAAAAAAGTCTGAATATGATTAAACTCAACTCTACTAATTATACACTTTGGAATACTCTCATGAAAGATATGTTATACAACAAAGATTTCTATGCTCCTATTGAGGGGGGTACCACTAAACCCAAAGATAAATATGATGCAAAATGGAAGAAGATGAATAGAAATGCAGTGGTCTTGATCATATAGTGGTTGGATCTAAGGGTATATCGACATGTTGAAACTGAAATAGATGTTCAAAAAATGTGGGAGAAAATAAAAGAGTTGTATGAGCGGAAGAATGTGTAAAACAAAACATTTTTTATTCAGAAGCTGATGAATATGAAATACAAAGATGAGGATTCAATGATAGAGTATATGGGTATTTTTCAAAGTATAGTAAATCTGTTGACAACCACATATATTTAATTGGATGTTGAGTTGCAAGCGTTGTTATTGTTGAGTTCTTTGCTTGATAATTGAGAAGTCCTTGTTGTGACTTTGACAAAATTTAGCTCCACATAGAAAGTTGAAAATGTCAAGAGTTAAAGAGAGTATATTAAATGAAGAAGCTTGAATACAGGAGCATGGTTTGATTGATTATTCCTCAAAGTTAGAAGCACTAATTATAGATTCACGAGGGAGAAGTCAAACCATACACTTTCATTGGCGTGACAATTTAGAAAGTTGTAGCAAGTCGAGGATGAGAAAAGAAGTTATATACTACAATTGTGGCAAAACATGTCAGATAAAAAAGAAATTGTAGGTTCTTCAAGAGATATCAATAAAGGAAAAGAGACGAAGACAAAAAGAAGAAAAATGATAAAGACACAGTTGTAGTTGCATCTATTAGTGATGTCTACATTATTTATGATAATAATTCCATAAACATTGCATGTTAGGATTCAACTTGAATTATTGATTCATGTGCCTCATATCATGATACTCCTAGGCGTGATTTCTTCTCATCTTACAATATTGGTGATTTTGGCACTGTAAAAATAGGAGATGAAGAAGTATGTAAAATTATTAGTATAAGAGATCTTTGGGTTAAAACAAGTATTGCATGAATGCTTCGATTGAAGAATGTAAGACATGTTACTGATATTTGTCTCAACTTGATTCAGTGAAAGCCTTAGATATTGAGGGGTATCACACTTACTTTGGTGGTGGTGGTATATATAAAATCATCAAAAGGTCTCTAGTGGTAGCAAATGAGCAAAGTTTCACTTCTCTCTACAGAATATTTGTGAAGCTTTGCAAGGAGGAGGTGAATGCAATTGAAGATTCCTCTACTGATTCATGGCATATGCAACTTGCATAGAGAAGTTTTCTTTTAGTGAAAGGTACGCCTCTAAAAATTGGCACTTGTTGTTTTGCTAGAAAACAACCTAGTGTTTCTTTCCATAGTTTTGTTACTCATAGGAGGAAAAATATTATTTATTTAGTTCATTTTTATGTTTGTATGATGGCTAATAAATATCTTGGTGGTACATCATGTTTTGTTACTTTTATTGACGACCACTCTAGAAAAGTGTGGGAGTTTTCTTTGAAATCTAGATACCATATATTTGGAGATTTCAAGAACTTTCATGCAAGTGTTGAACAAAAAAAGGGGAAGGAAATTAAAAAGGTTCATCTTGAGCGTATTGCAGAGAAAATGGAATCAGGCTTGAGAAGACAGTTTTCTAGACTCCTAAGCATAATAGTTTTGCATAGAGAACAAATCGTACAATTAATGACATAATTAGGTGTATGCACTCTTATGCAAAATTATTAAAATCATTTTAGGGTGAAGCAATGAAAAATGCAACATATTTGATCACTTTTACTCCTTCTATTATGCTTGACAGTGATATTATTGCATTTAAGAGTGTTTGGCTGCAAATGTTTTGTTCACGTTCCAAGAGATTAGAGATGAGAGGTTCAAGATTGATAGTAAGTCCAAACAATGTGTGTTTGTCGATTATGGTAATGAAGAATTTGGTTATAGAATGTTGGACCCGATTGACAAGAAAATTATCAGAAGTCAAAATGTGATATTTGTTGAAGACCAGACAATTGAAGACTTTGATAAAGTTGCGAAACATAAACCAAATTCCATAAGCTACATTGATGTTGCATCTAAGCCCCTTGCTGAAACTTTTGTTGACGGGGAAGATATACGTGTAGATGTTGAGAATGTAATTGATGATCATGTACCCCACAATGATGAGCAAGTTCAACCTGAGCCACGGTTGAGCCTGAATTAATAAGATCTACGAGAAAACATCAACCTTCCGAGAGATATCCTCCACATGGGTATGTGATGATCATTGATAGTGGAGAGCCAAAATACTACCAAGAGGCTATTGAAAATGTTGATAAGGAAAAGTGGTTGAAGGTCATCCAATAAGAGATGAATTCCTTGCATGAGAATCACATATTTGAGTTGAAGTTGCCTAAGAGCAAAAAGCACTAAAGAACAAATAGGTATACAAGATAAAGGCATATGAGAAGATTTTCTAACTAAGATACAAAGCAAGATTGATTGTGAAAGTTTTTAATCACATAAAAAGTATTGACTTTGAAGAAATTGTCTCACTTGTGGTGAAGATATCCTTAATCTGAGTTGTGCATGGGTTAACAGCTAATATGAATCTAGAGGTTGAACAACTTGAAGTGAAGACGACATTCTTTTATGGTGATTTAGAGGAAACAATTTGTTTATTGCATGGAGAAGCATGTGTGTAGTAAAACTACTTCCGACCATTGTGTGTTTGTGAACAAATTCTCTTATGTTGGTTTTATTGTTCTCTTGTTATATGTGGATGTCATGTTGATTGTTGGTCATGACACTAAGAAGATTCAAAGTCTGAAGAAAGATTAGCAAGTCTTTTGCGATGAAAGACTTAGGTTCTACAAAGCAAATCTTGAGCATGAGAATTACTCGTGATAGGACGAATGGTAAATTGTGGTTTTCTCAACACAGTTGCATTAAGAAGGTATTAGAGATGCTTAATATGATCAATTGCAATCCAATTAGTACTCCAGTTGCTAGTCAATTCAAATTGACATCTGAACAATGTCCTACAAGTGAGAAAGACAAATAGATAAATATGGTTCCTTATACATTTGTAGTTGGTAGTTTGGTGTATGGTATGCATTAGGCCAAATATTGCTCATGCAGTTGGAGTTGTTAGCATGTGTCTCTCTAATCCGGAAAAAGATCATCGGCTAATAGTGAAGTGGATTCTCAAATACCTTATAGGTACTTCCAAAGTGTGTTGATGTTTTGGAGGTGGTCAACCTTTGTTAGATGGCTACACAAATGCAAATATGGAAATTAATATGGATTCTAGAAAATCTACTTCTAGTTATATGATTATTTTTGCAGAGGGGTTGTATCTTGGCAATTAAGGATACAAGAGTTAGGACTCAAACAAGAGAAGTTTGTATTATTTTGCGACACTCAGAGTGCGATCCATTTTAACAAGAATCTTACTTTTCATGCAAAGTCGAAGCACATTGAGGTGCATTATCATTGGATACGAGATGCGTTGGGTGGATGAAGTCATCTTCAATTGAAAATATTCATACTGATGAGAATGAACAAATACTTTGACTGTATCGAAGGTGATATATTGTAGAAAGAAGGTGAATATGATTGAGCAATACCTTATCACTTGAGTCGTAATAGGAGATTTGTTGCGTAGGTTCAGTCCTAATTAAGATCCACTAGTTGTATTATAGTTATTATTATTATTATTATTATTATTATTATTATTACTATTATTATTATTAAAGAAAAGAAGAAAAAAAAAGTAAAGCATGGTTTTGGGTTTGATCCATAATGATGAGAGAAAGGGAATTTAAAAGCCCTAGTGTTGTACAATTTGGTTAAGGCAAAAATTAGAAGAAAAATAAGTGCAATGTGAAAAAAAAAAAAAAAAAAAGAAGTAGAGAATGACAACTCAAAGGAGAAGAAGAAATAATTGGTTTCATTGGTAAATGGGTGTAGCAAACTTACTCAGTCTATCTACACTTTTAGTATGTTATTCTTACCATTAAGTTTGTTTTTTGATATACATTATTAGTAGTTTTACTTTATCTATAAGTTAGTTTGAAATATCCACTTTTGTGGAAAATTGTTTATTATTGTTTGGTTTCCACTATTTGACGATGGCTATTATGTTATCGATGTTCTCAAGTGTTACTAGGAAGACTCTAGTATACCTATTAATTATTATAGTTGAAGATTTTATTGGACTAGGTATCGTGATTTTTATTCTCTCACTTTGAAGAAACTTTTCTACGTTAAAAATTGAGGTGTGTTTGATATTTAATTTTCCTTCAATTGTTATTTCTATGTGGAACTATATTTTCTTCCTAGCCATTTATCTACACAGGGCACGAGAGAAAAATCTTCCGTTTATTTTGATTGTTGGTACCTCTAATTTTTCTCACAATTGTCACTAGAGTTGTGGTGTAGAGAGGATATAAGATAACAAGATGAGAAAAATCAGGTTAAGAGCAGAAGTGATGTAAAATAATTATACGAACGTAGTCGTTCAGATTTTGGATGTGTTGGGACATAACATACAAAAAAAAATTTACAGGGTGGTTAGATGCAAAATAATAGGGGCTCCCTACATTTAATTCTAAAGGTTAACCAACCATATTTAATTCTAAATTAGACGAATTATTGTCAATAACAATAGTCATTAATCTCATCAAAATTATTTAAAACATACTCGTCCGGAATGAATATAACCAAATCCAATGGGTATTCGAAGAATGATGTATTTGGGTTAAAAATAAAGACCCAAAACTACATCAATTTCTTCATATAGTAGTTTTTCTACTTTATAGTTGTCATTTAAGTAGTTCTTTAAATATGTCTTTTGTTAGTCAATTTGATCCTCAAAATGTATATTTAGTTTGTTAGTTTAGTTATCAAATGTGCTTTTTGTTCAGTAAACTATCATTTTAGTCTCTGAAAGTATAAGACGCCGTCATTTTGGTCACTGACTCAGCAAAAAAAATCAAATTAGTTCTCGAATCATCAAAATGTGAGTCAATTTAGTCTCTGACATTAGAATGATCATGAACTATTTAGACAGTAAATTGTATCTTTTAGATACTTTTATGATTGTAAATTGTATATTTCGGTGACTATTTTGATGATTCAAAGACTAGTTTGGATTTTTTTTCTAGAGTTAAATACCTAAATAATAGCGTTCTATACTTTCAGATATTAAAATGGTAGTTTATCCAATTTTTTGTTGGTTAAATTAATATATAATATTATTAACAAAAGATATATTTGAGGTTACATTTTCTATTTTTCAATAGATTCATGGACTATGATGAAAACTTATCATGAAATAGTTGCTTACCTTTGATCTAACTTTACTATTTATGGCAAAAATACGTTTGTACTCGTTTAAGTTTAGACTAATTTTCGTTTAGGTCTTTTTAAGTTTTAATTTTTTCGATTTGCTATTTTTAAGTTATTTTTATTTTATATCATTAACTTTTAGGTTATATTAAATTATGCAAACAATCCTCTAAATTTGACAATTTTCTCAAATTTTTAATATGAAATGTTAAGATTTAATCTAAAGATGTAACGACTTGATTATCCGTGCTAATTTGGAAGGGGAGAAAGTTGATGATATTCATTATTCGGTGGTGCGGGAGAAACGGGTCAAATGCCTGAGAACCTCTTACACCACATCTCGACCAAAAAACTTTAACTCAATAGATATATGATAATCACTCTTATATATCTAACATTCAACTTATTCATAATCAACATGAGATTTAGCGACTCCTACATG
The DNA here is from genome assembly GCA_002896235.1 of Cicer reticulatum. Taxonomy (NCBI): domain Eukaryota; kingdom Viridiplantae; phylum Streptophyta; class Magnoliopsida; order Fabales; family Fabaceae; genus Cicer; species Cicer reticulatum. The sequence continues at coordinate 8,065 of PGWS01022774.1, read as the reverse complement.
AAATCACCACCTATATTATCATATTTTTAAAATTATACATATATCTAAATGATAATAAAAATTAAAAAATATAGAATTATAAAATTTAATTGATATTTTTTTTAAAATAATATAAAATATTTATTGCACTATTAACGAGTTTCTAACATTATATAAAATAAAAAATTAATAATACATAACAAATATAATTAAAGCACTAAAAAAATAAAAAGTTAAAAGACGTATTTGTGCCATTATTAATCTGAGTCTTTTAATGATATTTATATATCTATTTTATTGTTTCTTTATAAGAGAGTAAAAACCGAAAACAAACTGAAAGATGAGCATTTCCTCAGTGAAATCCATTCAACCTCGAATCTCGTTCCTCGTTATTTTCGCACTGTTTCCTCTAATCATCATCTCCATGTCGGATTCAGCACTCGATTCCGTTTCTTCATCTTCTTCCGCTCCCGCGGTTCACATCATCTACACCGAGCAGCCACATGAAGAGGAGCCTGAGACCTACCACATCCGAACCCTCACCGCGGTTCTCGGCAGGTACGTCACGTGACATAATCCTCTCCTTAATTAATAATAATTGCAGTAGTAAATAATTAATTATGCGTGATGATTTATTAATGCAATTGTTAATTATTATTGCAGTGAGGAGGCTGCAAAGGAGGCTTTGTTGTATAGTTACAAGTCGGCTGCTAGTGGTTTCTCTGCTAAGCTTACTCCTGACCAGGTTGCTCAAATTTCAAGTAAGTTTTTTATTTTTTTTATTTTTAGTTTTTTGAATTTCATGTGGTAATTGTTTTGTTTCTGTTATTTTTGTTTTACACCCTTTTGGATTATTATTTTTTGTTTTTGAAATAATTTAAGTATTTTAGATGTGTTGTACTTGAGACAATAAGTTGTCCCATGGTTTACTCACGAACAAGAATTTCTGTTTTTGTTAGTTCCTTGTCCCTTGTTTTGTTCCATATTTTGTGTTTTGGGTTTTGGTTTGCAGTAGTTTGTATTTGTAGTCTAATCATTGTGATAAGATTTTATAGTTGATGTTATATATTTATGTTTGTGTTTTATTAAATTCTTTTGGCTGGGTATTGGATAGTTAGAGCACTATTGAGTTGAGTTCATTATACTAATACAAGTATCCTTTAGTTTACTTCCATTAACAACAATGATTTAACCCAACTCAACTCCTATAATCAAAGATAAAAGAGCAACTTACATGTATCTAGGGTTTTGCTAAATCAGTTTTTTAGCTAAATGCTCTCTGCGCAGCATTTTGATTGTATGTTTTTTGAAACACAAAACATGCTTAATTCAGATCTTCGTGCTATCTTATTTATATTTTGTTTTGTTTCTGAATAAGCCCTCAATTAGTTCCCAAGTATCATTGTCTCACCTACTTATTCCCCCCTCCGGTTTTGATTATAAACAAAAATAATTTACTTCACACTTATTAAGAATTTTAGTTAAATACAATTAATCTTCCTAATCTCATCAAAAATATAAGGGCCTTCTCAAAAGTGCCCTTCATGGAAACTTGTTCAATGAGAATAAAAAAGACATTAGAAAATAACTCTGATAGAACACTGCATTCAGATGAGAATGTTCAAAGTGTGGACAGTTTACACACGTAGGAAGCATAAGGGCAGAAAGAATGAAAGTTAGTTAATATGTTAACCTGGCAGAGAGTGCCTTGAAGTATGACATATGGTGAGTGGGGGGACGATAAGTGGGAGTTATGCATTTTCTTGTGATTGTTTGGACAGAGAGGTGCTTCCCCTCTTATGGGAGTGCTCCCATTGTCCAATTAAATCATCCCTACACGCTCCTCCTACTTGAGTTGCTTCAGTGGCACCTCTTCCTGCGCCTCTAGCATTTGAGCGGGTATTACGAACCATAAGTTTCAGAAAAGAATAGTCATTGGTTCAACATTCATTAGATAAAGAAGCATAAATTGTATGCATATCTCTGGAATGATCTAGTGGGAAAGATGACTCTTCCTTTGGATTATCGTATATTTTAGGGACTTCTTTATTATTTCTATATTCTTTAGGGACTAAGAGTGATACTTGAAAGATTAAATTGAGGGTTTACCATTTCTTTTTCTTCCTTGATCAAGCAAGCTTATAATATCAATGTCATATTGGTTTGATACCTTTGTATTCATATGATATACTTATCTCATATAATTAGTTCTATTCATATGTTGGGAAACTTTGTCTGAATGTTTTTTTATTAACTGATTTCTTATAAAAAGAGCTTCATATTATCTGATAGAAATCTATGATTCCTGAACCATATTGTTAACCTCATGTCTTGCTTCTTATGAGTTTACAAACTCATGAGACACCTTCCCACTTGCCGAGCTGTGTGAATCTGTTTGCTCCAAAATGGACATAACACTCTACAGTTTCCAACTGCTCAAGATCCGGGGAGTTGTTGTGTTGCAATCCGATTTTGAAGATTATACGACGACTCCTGCTTCTGCAAGAACTTGGTGTGCGGGTGAATTTGACTTTATTGGTGTCAGTGTTATCAAATGGCAGCGCCATGGTAGATTGCGGTAGTGGATTTTTGGCCAACCGAAATGTGCAATTTGTGAAGGGCATATGTGTTTCATTATTCAGTTGTTGATTTTTCGGTTGTTTCAGCCTATGTTTTAGATAGTATCCATATACTTTCTTTCTATGTTTCTTTGTTGTTTCAGAATCTTCAAAATTGCAGGCCAGTGGACAGTGTTTATCACTAATCACAATGTTTTGTTCAAACAGCTTATCGTGCTGTTGTAAATATAAATCCTTGTTTAGCTCTATCATAAGATTATCATCACATTAATATTTTCTTGTTTTCTTGAAAACTATTAATGGTGACCATCCACTAATGATTTTATAGTTTAGATTTTTAGTGTGTGCATGCATGATTTGGTTTTTCTCACTTTGGTAAACGTGGTTCCTATTTTTATAATTGACGCCGGATGTTTTAACTTGCAGAGCAACCAGGTGTTCTTCAAGTTGTTCCAAGCCAGAAACTTCAGCTCCATTCAGGACCAAATAAGCTGCTCTAGAGAATCTATCTTCATTTGAAGACGTATGTGTATGTGATTGTGGGTCCAAACTGTTAACTATATCATGTATTAATAAATAAACTTACTCAAAAAGAATAAAATCCGTACACCATGTATAAAAACTTAGTTTGGCTCAGCCTGCGTTTACATAATCTATTGTGGTGGCTTTATAATTTGTGATGTATATTTCTAATTCATGTTTGTTATGATCCCTCGTATTTCAAACGGTTCTAACGTTTGTCGAGCTTATATTCCATTGATGCATCGAGACAGCGTAATTAGATATTTTGATTGCAAATTGTGTCACTGAATTGACTACTTTTTTTAAGCAAAACTGGCACAAATAACCGTGCGTCCCTTGGGATTTGCCAACCTTTATGAAAAGCATTATTATACTTGATGTTCAATGAAAAAACATATGAAACAGCCACACTATTATCCTTGAGGCGGCTACACCACGACAGAGGTTAGCGTGAATAATTTTATTTATTACGGTTAAAATGCGATTTAACTGTGATGTTGACCGTTGCTAGACAACATGCTTTATTTGGTGTTTGTTGAAACACATTTTTGGAAATTAATTTTAAACATTTTAGAAATCAGATACATCACTTCCAATACAAAATTTATATGGTTGATTTTTTAATATGTCCTCTTAGAATACTTCTCAGCCTAAATTAAGTTCACATCTAAAATGAAAAACCGAAAAAAAACAAAATTAACAAACTAAGAGTCTGAGAATACTTCTCAGCCTTAATATGTCCTCTTAATACTTCTCCAGCCTAAATTAAGTTAGCATCCAAAATAATAAACCGACATAACATAAAAAATATAATTAAAACAAAATAAAAACAAATTGATAACAATTAACAAAATGGAAATATTAAAAAGTTGCTTAAATACAAAACTATTTTAATTACTTATAAGAACCATTATTTTTTTTAAAAAAAAAGTGATGTCATTAAGTTTGACAAAAACATAAAAAGCTATGTACTTTAAAAATTTATAAATTATATATTTGAATATAATTTTATTTAATACTCTAAAAGTGAAACTCGTTTAAAATTTTTATACAATATAGAAAAAATGTATATTATAAAAAATAATAGTTATTTTACGAAATTATGTTCATTAATTATTGGTTGGTTCTCTACTATCAAAAATATAAAATAAAACAATAATGCTACCAACACCCCCCAAAATGCTAGTCACACCCCTCAAAATTTAAAAAAAATCAAAATGCCCAAAATGCCCTTCCCTTTATTTCATCTTCTTCATACCATTACTTCTTCATAACATCTTCTTCCTCTTCATTCTACATTTCTGCATTTGCATTGTTGTTCATTCTATCATCATCAATCAGCATCCACCATTTTCAATCAAATCATCATCCACTGTTTCATCACATCCATCATCCACCTTTTCATCAAACATCTTTAATCAAATCATCAACCAAGTTCATCACATCTCATCTTCATAATCAAGTAGTATAAGATTCTTTGTTTTGTTGTCTTATGTCTGCTTTTGTTTCTAATCTATTTAATAATACAATGTCTGAAAATTGAAGGAATAGCTACTTTTCCATTTTTGATGAAGCATAGACAACCTTCGTGCGCTCTACACCCAGAAACGGTACGTTGAACGTCTGTTCACGTGAGAGACGACTCATCTACTTGTTTTCAAAACCAGAACGTACGTGACTGAGTTCACGTCACGCACTCCCTCTGTTTTCAAACCTCAGATACGTACGTGAACTCAAGTTCACGTACGTGAAAAAAAAAAAATTTCAAATGCCAAACTGTACGTGAACTTCAGTTCACGATGTGTACGGTCGAGATGAAATTAGTACGTTTACGGTGAGGAGTTGAGGTTCACGTAAGTGAAGGAATTCAGTTCACGTTCACATACGTTGAACTGACATAAGGTCATTTCAGTTCACGTACGTGAACTGAATTCACGTACTTGCTGAATTTTTGAAACTGCTGCTTCTGTTTACATTTTGTGATTTAAATGATTTCGTTTTGCAGATATGGGCGCACTATGTTTACTGACAGGGAGGAGATGAGTTGTTATATTTCTTCATACGAGCTTTTGCACTTCTAACATGCCGTAGTTCTAATGCGATAGGTCTGTGTATTGATGTGCTCCAACTGCTTTCGTGCATTGAGGGCACAACGACGACGTCTCTCTAGTACATCGGCAACAGGCAAGAAGTCTGCCACCTGAACCCTGCAACTGGAACAGACCAAACGAATGGAAGCAATCCATCTCCCTCTTTTCTCCCCCACCTCCTGACGTTACCCCAAACAGCTGATAGTAGATGAACCTGACACACAGGGCTGTTGTGATTTATCTCTGGTGGCCGTGCCTGATAGTTCTGTCTGGAATTATGGCGTTCGATGTGTATGCGACTCGACTTCCTGTTGATGGCTCGACTCCTGTAATCCTTTCTCAATCAAATTAAGTTAAATTATATTTTTTAACATTTATTGTTTAACATATATTTTTTGCTTAAATAATTTCAGGATCGGGGCGAATAGGTGTCAGCAACGTTAAAAAAATTAATGATATAGGAAGCTTGTGTATGATAGACGATGAGTATGAGAAGGACTATCTTGCCTGCTCTATTTATAAGCTCGGGATTGTATTCGTTACTAAAATGCAGCTATGAAATGATCGACAAAGGGATCATTTCTGCATTCGTATAGAGGTGGCATCGTGACACCAAGTAGCTTTCATCTCCCTATTGTGAAATGAGATTACTTTTGGACACGTTCATCGTCTGTTATATTCCTTACCGTCATTCTCAGTTTAATGTATTTAACAAGGATGAAGTGCATTATATTGGTCAAGCTTCCTTGGAGTAGTCACTAGGTGATGCTTATGCAAATTAAATGTTGACGCGGACAACACGGTTTAGGTATAATTGTTACTTGATGTTACCATAGCGTTGTCGTGAACAGTCGTTGGCAGATGCTGCGAGAGCATTTCTTTTGTTTTTTGGTCGGTTGCACACTCTTCAACGATAAGAGTGCATACGCAGTTAGTGTTGCCTATCTTGAGTGCTTCCGGGACCTTAATTCTTGCGGGGGATATGCATGGGGTGCAGCTGCTCTTGCTTATCTTTATGACAATCTTCGAGAAGCCAGCATGCATCAAACCAGAACTGTTTCTGGGTATCTGACACTTTTACAGGTAAACTGTATGATTGTTTATTTTGTTTATAATTTTTATTATTAATGATTCTAAACTAATGATATGTTATTATATATGTGCAGGCATGGGTCTATGAGCATTTTCCTACATTATGTAGAGATTGTTGTAGACTTTCTGCTAGTTATGTTGAAGACTATCCTAGAGCACTTAAATGGAAGCCTAAAAGGGATAAGGGTTTGGTTCTTCCATTTAGGAAAGCTCTTGATGAGATTGATGTTGATGAGGTCTGTTGGACACCATATAAGAACCATCGACTGAAGCGGCCTTTTGAAGATGTATCTTTATTTCGAGGGTGGATACGTTGGGGGTGGATACGTTGGGGTCCGAAGATGTATGCTCATCTGCCAGACAGAGTATTGCGGCAATATGGTCATGTCCAAATCATTCCTGGCTCACCGTTAGAGGTAGTGGGTCAGACGACCACACCAGATGAAATGGACATTATGTTTACGCAATATGCTGTGCATGTAGTGGATGCCGGCGCAGTTGTGCAGGGACATGTAGTCTGCTCGAATGATTATATGGACTGGTTTCGCAGAATTTCTCATCCATACATCATTCGTAGAGAACTAGTCCATGAAGCTGATGCAGAGCCTACTGATCATGCCACTCATGCAGCTGATGGCGGCGATCCTGCTGATGACACAGTTGACATAACGGTATATTGATATTATTATTTTTTTTGTATTATTGAAATTTATTTTTAATTAATTTAATTCATTATTGATATGTATTTTTTTTTTATTACAGCGTCGAGCAATACAAATTGCTGAACAGCTGATTGGCCGGCAACTGATATTACCTGATGGCATGCCACTCATTAATGAGTTAATTTTGATGCTGCGAAGTCAGAGGGGTGGTGGTAGAGATTGGACGAACACAGTACCATATCGTAGAAGAAATAGAAGGACTTAGGATTTATTTATAACGTTTTGGAACATGGTATTTTTGTAATTGATATGTAATATTTGGGTACTTTTAGGTATTTTGGATACTTTAGTTTTGGATATTATGGGTACTTTCGAATCTGATATATTTTGGATATTTTAATTTTGTGTACTTTTGGATATTTTGGGTACTTTCGAATCTGATATATTTTGAAAATTTTAATTTTGTGTACTTTTGGATATTTTAATTTTGCGTGCTTTTGCATGAAAATACCAAGGGCATTTTGCATGAAAATACCAAGGGCATTTTATAATAATTAGAACAAGAACGAATATGGTTGAATAATTTAACAGTAAACAACATTATCATCCTCCTAGCAATTTTTTTTCACTTTTCCCTCCTTATATCAAAAGAATTTACAAACCTGTATTTGAGCATACAGTTCTGAGAGCCGGAAACACGTACAAACCTGTATTTGAGCATACTAGGAAGATAACTCCAACGTGAATAAAATTAAAAACATTTTAGAAAGTGAGTGCTAATAGCACCAAATTGGAATCAGATACTGCATGTATTCAACCCCATTCAACATAGTGTGTCAGCATAACGACGCTGGAAACACGTGCAAATGAAATTTGAAGAACAAAAATACCATGGATGAAATTTAGTTGCACACTTGCACCTATTTAGAACCCGGTAAAGGACAAAGTGATCTCATTCAGGGAGGAGTTTTACAGAGTATAAAGACAATGGAAATCATGAATAAGTGAAAGGTAAAAGAAACAAACATACTGGACAACATATTCATTGTAACATATTCATTGTAACAAATCCATCTAGTTTACAACATATTCATCTATACATATTGAATAGAAATATTTTCAGTTTACAACATATTCATTT